>CALNHX010002121.1:0-191930 GCA_940337035.1 Agriotes lineatus | reverse complement strand
TTTCTCGGGGGCGTAACTTCTTAAGGGTGCATTTTTTACTAAGACATGTGGCCCTGCTTATTTTGATGAGAATAGTATCCCCCTTGCCCTAGATCCTAGACTATGTCCTATGTTTTTGTGAACCCCTTGTAAATGGAACAGTTGGCCATTTATAAAACTAATACCGAACTCAACCGTAGACAAACGATTAGGCAACAGTGATGATGTATTTACTATTCATAATTGAACCAAACGGACGTCGAAACGAATGGATGAAAAGAAAGATCGCATTGCTTTGCGCCCTATAGATCGATGGAGTGGTTGACGGGAAGGCTGCGAAAAGGGTTTTACATCGGCTTGCTTTCCTAGATGTTTATAGAAGTAATTTGATGGTTGTAACGGATTACTTGGGGAGAGGATGTCGTGTGCTACATTCATTATGTATATTTTTCTAGCAGGTTGATTTTTTCCCAGATAAGATTTGATGGACAAATTTAGTAGATAGCGCCCTGCAGGATAGTAATTTTTCTTTGTTATAGAAAAGGGGGACTTGCGTAATTTGACATAATCTCTTGAATCAATATACGGGGTATTTTTTAAGAATGGGCAACTGTAGTTGGTGAAGCCAAAACAAAACAATTGCAAAGAACATGAAAGTGTTGAAAATCTCGAATTTAATTTTCTGTATTAACACAAAACCTACAGAAAAATCCCGTTTTTGACGACAAGAAATTACAATATGAAAGATGAAGGGGAAAAAATATGAAGGCCACAAAACACAACTTTTGGGAAAACCGAATTTTAAAATATAGTGTCGTATTTTTTTGGTAAATACATATATATTTATTTCAGACATTTGAAAACATAAAAGTTGAATGCTTAATAACTCCATACAAATGCTACATTTCTTGCACGGTAGTTTTTAAACTTAAAATTTAGGATTGCTATTCTTTTGAGTCTGTACGAATGATTCATTAAAAAGAATGGCTATTTTCAAAATAGCTATTTATGTGTCTAGAGTTCAAAGTGATACTTTGTCGTTCGAGAAAGTTGCTGCGCGACGCGAAGCGAACGGCGAAAATGTTTCAAGAGCGACAAACACACTGCGCTTGAAATGGACACATGATATTTTCTACAATTGCTTTAAAAGACCAAAAGAAAGAAGGGTGTATAAATATTTTTGATGACGCGTAACCGCGGCATTTTTTTGGGGAGGTAATTGTATATGAAAAATGAAAAACTTACCTTAGATCAAAAGTTGATAGTTTTCGAAATACAGGGCGTCAAAGATTTTGTTTAAATTTTTTTTAAATATTTATTTTAATAATTGTAGGATCTGCACGAAATTTGGTATGAATGTTTTTTTTTTTTTTTGGATGAGAAAACCAAAAAAGTTATGACGCTTTAGATGTATGCGAAATGCTCTGCATTGTACCGCAAAATTGTGATCAGATCTGGTTTTCTCATCCCAATAAAAAACCATTCATATCAAATTTCGTACTGGAATATCCAGAAATCAGTTTATTATGCACAAATAAGTACACCGTTATTTTACTATAATTCAGGGTTTTGTCACTTTTTCGGTTTGGAGAACAATAAGAAGGAAGCGTTTCCATCCATACTATTATCAAAGAGTTCAAGCTGCGGGCAATGATGCAGAAGTTTGTTTAACATTTTGTGACTGAATTCTCACGTATGAGTAAATATAACTCTGCCTAATATTTTGTGGATTAATGATGCCTACTTTCCGAGAGATGCAATTACTAATTCTTATAATTTCCAGGAATGAGCAAGAGAAAACGCTCATTTTTAAGGCGACGCACTCATTTTTCAACAAAGATTAAGTATGAATACTGTAGCTGGTATCCTAAATTGCACCATTTGAATTAACACAACGTTTGAATGCAGAGTGTTACGAAAATTTTCTAGAGAATTCGTTACCGATATTACTGGAAGAGGTCTCGTTAACTATTCGACATTAAATGTTGTACGAGCACGGTAGAGTATAACATCTTATGCAAATTTACGCGTAAGAAATTGACGTAATAGACATTTCCCAGGGAGATGGATTGGAACAGGCGGTCTAGTGGCATGACCACCACGATCTCCAGACTGAACTCCCGTGGACTTTTACCTCGGAGGTCACATAACACAGTTAGTGTAAGCTACGGAAGTACCCCCTTTGGAAAAATTACGTTTTAGAATACAACAAGCCGTAGATACTATTCGCAATAACCCACAAATTCTTTTAAGAACCCAACAATCACTTTTACGACGCACATCCTTGTGCATCGATCGCAGTGGGAACAGTTTTGAACACTTTTTGTTAATTAATCTTAAAAAGTTTATACGGTAAATTTACTTTTATGGGTGTTAATCACAAATTATAAAACACAAGAATAACTCGTCAACGGTTGAGTTTAGGATATATGTTTATCTATGATATGAGTTATACCATTGATTACCAAAATATTTCTGGTACGTTTTGGGACACCCTGTATATCAGGGTACACGCTATTAAACTTTTCTGTCTTAGGGGAACACGATCAAAAAAGTTTAGAGATCGCTGCTCTAGAACAGCGATTCTCAAACTTTTTTCCTGGAGTACCCCTGTACGAAATTCAACAAAATATCTGACTCCTTACTTCATTTTGCACGTAGTTGGTCAGCACCCCTTACTTAACACGATATCGTTCAATGAATACGTTTGTACCGTAATGCATTGCCGAAAGTAGGGAAAACGAACTAAAAAGTTGTCAATGTCGACCAAAGTTCTTAATTTTGTGAAATCTTCACAACGCAATAAAATCAGAAAGTACGTTGGTAGCCCAGTTACATTAGACTGAAAAACGCAGCATCTGCCGAAAAAATCCAAGTGAGCTGATTATTACAAGAAATGGAGGCTAGGAAATTCTCTACAAAAAACATTATACAGGTTTTTTACGTACAACTAACCATTCAGTAAATAATACACTGTTAAGTTTTGTAGATGGGCTTTACTTCCTTTTACTACTATAAAGGAGGTATTGGATTCACCCCAAAAATTCGAAATTGAGTTTTCAACAGACCTTCACGTTTTAGAGTCCCCTGAACCCCAAAAACATGTTTTTGCTCATTGGCCCGTGTGCCTAATAACTAATAATAACTAATAACATTGTCACTGATATCAACATATTGTGCAAAATGAAACTGTCCCTTTCCGAATTTTCTAGTATCACCTTCGCTATTATCACCGAAGTTAGTAGCAGCCCCTCAAATTAATTTTCGCTTAGATAACGAGGCATACTGATAACCAACGACAAAAGAAAAAGGCAACGTAACTGGTATGGTGGTGTGTAACGGCAATCAGAGAAAGGCTGAGAGAAAAAGGAGAACAAAATAGTAATAATAATAATAATTACATTGTCACTGATATCAACATCTTAGGCAAAATAAAACCGTCCCTTTTTGAATTTTCTAGTATCACCTTCGCTATTATCACCGAAGTTAGTAGCAGCCGCTCAAATTCATTTTCGCTTAGATAATGAAGCATACTTATAATCAACGACAAAAGAAAAAGGCAACGTAACTGGTATGGTACGGTTGTTGGACACTCTAAAGCACTTCAACAATGCCAGTAAATTGTTTTTACAAGATTTTTTACATTAGTATGTGGTCCTACCTAAGTTAGTAAAATATTTGAAAGAAGAAAGTTGGAATTAAATGATAAATATATATCTTTTATAATAATAAAGGTGTTGGGGCTTCGAAACACCCCACGATATTTATTTGATCAAGAATAGTTATCCGACTTATTATATGTATTTTGTAATTCAACTTTTATGACATTATTAACTATTAGTTAAAAAGTAGAACTATTTCATGGTGATATAAAGCCTTGCTTGCATTTATATTGTGTATTTCGTGTCGAATATCAGAACTTATAATAAAATTGAACTCGAGTTAGAATGAAAGCATTGAAGATGAAATTAACCAATAGATCTAAACTGTAATTTTAAAATCCGCCACAATCATGCAATTGCATTAAAATCATGATTAATTTAAAAGTATTGATTGAAGTTTCTGTTTTCCTTGAATAAGGTAACATGCTTGGTATATTAACTATTACCTTTAGTATGAAACATCGTATAAGTTTGTAAGTAATATTACGTTTGAACCAGTCATTTGCTGTTGTTTTATCGGTTAAAGTTCATTTGTTACCATTTTTTTTGTAATTTTTTTTCTGCCTGGAAGTAGTTTTTCGCTGTTATTTATAAAACTTAAAATTGTCAAATTTGACGCTACTAAATAAAAACACAAAAAACGAAAGATATAGCTGAAAACGAAGTTAACGTAAACATTCTGAAACATGAATCGAGTTTGAATTGAAAATACGAAACCTGCGCTAAATAAAAAAGAAACAAGTTTTACGATTTAAATGTGAGGCATAAGTAGTAGCATTTGCGATATTCACATTGCTACTAATTTAACTGAGTCTCTGTATCTGGTCGATTATGAGATTCCCAGTGGATGTTTATTGTTTATTTTAATTGTCTTCAGTAACTTGTTTCAGTGACATTGTCAAACGTTTTTTTTTAGATCTACAAAAACTAAGCAAATTGTTCCATTCACGTTAAAGCCTTTTACAACTAACTTACGGTGATTTAAAATACCTCGCCTTGTAGCTTTTCTTCTCGGAATCCAGATTTGCCTCAGCTAAGTAAACTATTTTTTGTAATCGGGTGTGAATTATTATTGTTGGTGGTTTTGAAGTATGAGTTACGAATTAGTGGATAGATTAATTCTTGAGTTTTTGGCCAAATGCTTTCAATAATTCTTGTGGAATGTTAGCATTTCCGATCAAGGGCGTAGCCAGGATTCCAGTTACAGGGGGGCAAAAATTTATATACATATATTAACTACTATTATTATAGTTTCATTTATTTTTTTCCAATTAAAAAAATATAAGTTTAATTATCATCAGTTTTCGCAAATCTTCTGCAGATCGTTTTATGACCTCGTCTTCTAGCGCCTTCCTTTTTTCCAGTATAATTTTTTGTGTACACCGGGCAGCCATAGTGCACTAAAACTGTTCTTTGACATTATTCTTTATCCTTCCAGGGACTGTACCACAGTTCCGCTTGATTTTAAGATTACATAAATAACTTGTGTATTTTGTACAGTTTTCAAGTGTCATGGCAGGTTTTTTACACTTTTTTCTCGGAACAGAACGCACACATACACAGTCAGATATTGGAAGTGAGAAAAAACGTGCTCGTTCCATATTTAGCGTGTATTTACATGTACATCTAGACTATTCAAAAACGGCTGTTAAGGGACAAATGCGAGTGAAGGTTTACGCTACTACACCATGAATATCATGATACCAGCTTGTAAGAGCATTATATATTTACCCATTAATTGGCGCGCTCATTTAATTTGGTTTTTCAAACTGAAAATATTTCCATTCCAATATTAATTGCAATAATGATTATAAATCAACTGTCTTTTGCTCTTTATAAATGTTTTGGGGTGGGCAAATGCCCACCCCTGTCCCTCTCTGGCTAGGCCCATGTTTCCGATGATCTTTTAAAATTTTAAATTGTCTAATGCTTTTGAGACACGGTGCTGGCAGCAATTATTAAACGTAAATGGACGGGCAGAATCACAAACTGGCGAGTATTGCAGAGAACTAGTGAAGAATGATAACATTAGAATATAGAAGACACGAATGTGGATAAGCCGGTAGAAGGAACAGAGGAAGATTGCGATTAGATTTTATGAAGCTGAGAATTACTCAGCAATGATGGCATTGACCTGTGACAAAACCAGCTGAAGAGCTGCCTACCAATCTAGATATTGAAGAGGAAGAACGGACGTTTGTTTTAAACACGCAGTGTAGTTCTCCAATACTCGTTTTCGTATGATTTTCAGCGAATTCTGCAGAAAAACACGCTGTTTCCTGTGTTTTCGATAAAACTATAATCGATAGCTATCTCAGAAAGTCTACCAAATCACTCTTATTGGTTTCGTTGTTATCCGCTTTGATGGATTTGACTAACTCGTAATCGCCATGAAATCGTAAACTGGAATATAATGGGAAGTTGAAAGATTTTAATATCACCGCACGTGTAATGACCCCTTTTTCCTTTATATCAGCGAACGATCCAGTTCATAAAACTCGCTTTTACTCAAAAACAAGAGCTTTACGTGTTTAGGATGTCTTAAACTTAATGGTTCCGATTTTATTCCCGCTTTATTATCAGCATACAGGGTGTTCTTGAAGGCTATAGATTTAACTCTATTTTTTGTGTTAATAAAATGCTTTGAAATCATAACAGTAGAAGTTTTCAGATTTATTCTTTTTTTATAATTATAATTACTATTTATAGTAATCATTATTATATGAAAACACTTGGATTCACAGGAAATCTGGCAATTTTGGGAATTTGCTTTCGATAAACGTTTGATTAATATAACTGATGTGACCAATTCAAATGGCTTTTACTACCTTTTAATGTTAACACCCACGTTTTCTTGTGCAGTCATTAAAGGTTAAAAATAAATTGCATGAATACATCAATATGTAGCGCTCCTTACTTTAATTTTGTATTGTGCAACTCTAGCGTGGGCAAATATATGACAACTAAAATATTATAATTTAATTACTCTTCGCGTACTGCTATAGCATAAGGGCAATTAATCATTGGTAATGGCCGATTCGCTGCTTTCTTACACTACTGACAACGCAGTCGAATCAAGAAAGGAACAGAAAGTGGACGTTAAAAAAACATTATTACTTCAAGCCCTGCAAAAGGCTGTGTTGTTCTTAAATTCGCGTCTTCTATCGGAGGTGCGGAATCATCATGACGATTTTTACTCTTGATGTTGCCGCTCGAAGTAAGCCAGCTGTGTTAATTCCATACCACTGTCTTAAGGTCCTCCTCCTTTCCATACTTCTTTTCCCGAAAATTTTACTTTGCATAATCAGAGATGGCATTTTTCTCTTGTTATGTGGGTAAATATTCGAACTTTTTCTTTTTTACGGTTAATAACAGTTCTCGATCTTTCCCCATTCGTCTTAAGACTTCGTCATTCGTTATCCTATCCATCCACGATATACGCAGAATTTGTCGATAAATCCACATCTTGAAGGCTTGGATCTCCTTTATAGTGTTTTGTTTCCTCGTCCATGCCTCCATTTCATACAGTAGTATCGGAAAAGTATAACACCTCACTATTCTCATTCTTAAATCTAGGATCAAATTCCTATTACATAATACTTGTTTCATTTTCAGAAAGGTGCTTCTTGCCATTTCTATTCTTCTTATTTCTTTACTGTTGTCCATGTTCTCATTCATCATACATCCCAAATACTTATACTATGATATACGTTCTAACCTATCTCCCATATATGGTAATATCCGCCACTATATCATTTTATTTAGTAATTACCATAAGTTTTGTTTTTTTAATATTATTTTCTAGTCCATACTCTTAGCTAACTGTTTATTTTATTCATTAAAGTCTGCAACCCTTCTACACTATCGGCGAAAATTGCTGTGTCATCGGCATAGCGTATATTGTTTATCAGTTGCCCATTTATAAGTATAACTTCTTCCTGTTCACTAATTGCCTTATCTATTATTGCTTCAAAATAATCATTATATAGGTATCATTGGGGACAATATGCGTCATTGCTGCATGCACTCTCCTCTGAATTTGTTTTGTGATTTCCTGTTCTAATTTCACGGATGCTTTCTGTCCCCAGTATAAGTTAGCTATATGATCTGCAAATCCCTTTCATCTCATGTTTGACTTTAGCGAATGCTTTTTCATAATCAATACAGCATATGTATGCATTTTTATTAACGTCCTGACAGCGTTGCATCAGCAGTTGCATACAACACACACAAGTTTTTCTTGTTCCAAAGTTATTCTTCAAACCAAACTGCGTACTTCCCACAATATCTTCACTTTTTTGATAAAGTCTCTATTGATTATCCTCAGAAACGTCTTTAGTGCATGACTCGTGAGGCTTATGTTTCTATGTTCGCTACATCTTTTTGCACCATTCTTTTTGGGTATGGTTATGGGTGTTGAATTAAGCCAGTCTTCTGGAATTATACCCGTTCTGTATTGTAATCATGCCCTTAACTAATATAAGGCTTTAATAAAAATATAAATAATAAATAGGGCAAATCACCACAATTTATAAATATTAAATAGTTCCATTCAAGAATTTTGTGTCAATCTTAGGACTAAAGATAATGATGTAATAATTATTACCTCAATAAACGGTTTATTGCTCTTTGTATTTTCTCTATTTGCAATAATTTATGGCAACACTCCGGTGTAGCATAAGAAAAACTCTAATTTCAGGACTAGGTACAACAAAAAACTTTGTATTACAATTTCTTACCATTCCGAACACCAATTATTACTGAAACTCGAAACGTAACCCTTTCGAATTCTGTCTTCTCTAATGCCAACCTTTCTCTCCCAAATTATAGTTACTGGTGCTCGTATCAAGTGCATTTATTCGTATAAAATACTGACTTATCTTGCAATAAATAAAATATTTAATTCTGTGCTCATTTTCAAATTATTAATTTTTGAGTTAATTAGGCAATCAGAATTGCCGTGGGCAGTAAACCATTACAATATATCGCGGTGTTTACCTAACAATTTAATGTTTTCACTGTCTAACAATTTTAGTAGTTTCACTTGCACATCGTCTGGGCCTACCGCTTTCTTGCGTGTATTACTGCGTCTGTTGTGATATCGAGACCGTCGTCTTTGCTTTCTTTAACATGGTATTGCATTGGTCTGTTATCCTCTATGTACTCTTTCCATGTGTGTAACTTTTCTTCCATGTCTATCACGGTTAAATGTATTGTTTTTATTCACCAACATGTTTGATTGTCTTCTTGCTAATACCTGCCACTTCTTTTAATTTTTGTGTGACGATGAAAGTGATCGTGCTTGGTTTGTAATTCTTCTATTTCTTTGCACTTTTCCTCTAGCCACACCTTCGCTTTTACTATTTCACGTTTTATTATGGTATTGCGAGTTTCTTTATCTTTGACCATTTCTATTTTTCCAGCCTCTTCTTCCTTCCTGCTGTACTATGTTTACGGTTACTGGCTTAGCTGCTTTTTTATTAACATAATCCCTTCAGATAGTGGAAGCTAGTTACTGACGCATTTATCCTTTCGGTGACTATTACAGTTACTCGTGTCGGCGGATTATGTCTGTCTCATCATTATTTCCTGAGCAATACATTACTTCATTTTTGGTATTGCATTTTCCCGATCCCCATCATCGCACTCGCTGATTTCTAGAATATCTATTCCAATTCTTTCCAATACTATAATTATGTGGTCTAACTTTCCTGGCTGGAACGAACATACTTCTTGCATTCCAAGTATTTATTCTTGTTCTCAAAATCTCGTTCAAATTGTAGGGATTTCTCTGGATGACGACCTGGGAGGCCCTACAGTCTAAATGTGCCTGCCCTCCCTTATCCTCCACCGGGATCGTAAAGGTGTGGCTACTCGCTACCTTTGTATATTAACTATAGCCAAAATAACTTCGACCGAAAGCTTGCTTTGGGAATATGCATCTCGGTGAGGAGACGTAGGAGGATTCTTTCTTCATGTTGTTTTGTCTTATTGTTTCATCTTCTTCTTCTTGGCTATTAATATGGTTATCTTTATGTTATGCATAACTTATTAGAATATTTGAATTGTGAGACCAAATCATTATTTTAAATATTAGACTTACTCTAAAAACTAGATACTTAATATAAGCAGTAGATTTTAATATAAACAAATTAATAAAGCTGAAAATGTGAAAAGTAAGAATATGGGCAATTAGATCGAATGAACTAACGGGGTTCCAACTTTTCCAGAAATGAGTTTTAATGCGATTTTAAACGCTATCGATCTGCTGCACCATTTTAAAATTTATATGTACAACAACAACCTTTGTGCCACGTTACCCTCTTCCAAAGAAATTACTGCACACGCCTTTGTTAAAAACTCATTTGTAAGCTGTGACAACACTGAAATTTTATTTATAAACCCCAAATCTCAGCGACATTAAAGAAACGCGGTCACCGTTTTATTATCGCCCTTTCTGTTGGAAAATTCAGCTTTCGGCCGCAATGCCAACGAACTGAGTGTACGTGATTATTTTGATGCCGATTCAACTCTGGGGTGTTTTATAGAGGTTTTCTTGTAGGATTGTTGTAAACAACTGTTACTAAATAACATATATGTGGACAACTGCTACCACTCATTGTTTTGTTCATCCAAATAAATATCTATGGTGACTTTATTGACGGCTAACTTTGTAGATGAACTATTGGTGCAGACAAAGATCGGGGATTCAAGAATGAATTGAGTAAACCTGCAAAGCAAACTATGTAAATATATTTAACAGAGCAAATTTGATTCGAGAACGAAATAAATTTAAAGGAGAATGCCGAGAAACTGTGATTTATATCAATGACAGGAAAATTGTACCAAGCAGGATTGGAACGATGTTTTCACTACCGTGATAAAACCGCTTAACCTTAGCAAGAAAACTATGTATATACACTTTTAATTTTTTAGTTTCATAGTAGAAGGAAAGTTTTAAATACACACTACGCAAGAGAAACTTTGTAGATAAAAATAACATAGAAGGTACTCTTCACTTTGTGTCTATAGTTCACGAAGTAATAAGAAGACACACAGCCAATCTGCACGTAAATAAGAAAGATATTATAGTGGTAGCTTCTTGAGACTGATAATTATCTATAAGAGTATTTCTAGGTAGGAAATTATTTTGAAAGAATAAATTAATTAGCAATTAAAAGTACAAGGGGGAATTTATACATTAAAAGTACAACATAAATATTTGAGAATTGTGTAATGAATGATACATTAGATACAGTTACTGTTAAATTGTGAATAGTTTATTAAAAAGGTTCGATGTTTGGTAACATCAGAGCTTACATTTTAATTTGTATTAACTGACAATCGGAATAACTAAAGTGAAAGCCAAACTCAAATAATTATCTGAAAAAGTCGATTATGAAATGTTATAATAAAATATATCATATAGAAATCTGGTATAAATTATTATTATTGCTAGAGAAAATGATATTTTTAAAATAAGCAATTATTTTCTGTATTTGTAACCTGTATTTTGAGTAAAAGCAAATTTGAACAATAAAAACCCTTTATTATAATGGTATTTACCTTCTGGATGGTGTATTAAAGGATGTGATGTGGTAATATTAAAGAAACGGATAATAAACTAATGTTAATAAACAGACTGAATAAATAAAGTAACAATTATTAATGGTAAATAGTCTTTATGGGATAAATAAATCTGTAACTTGCATTTTATGTGTTTATTTGGAAAATAATGTTACACTATGTTACACAACAGATGAAATGTGTACCAACGGTTTTTCTAAATCTTCTTATCTTCTCTTCCTTCTTTAAGCTTTCAGCGCCCCCTTATTTTTATTCACCGCCCCCCAAATGCACCCGAGGCTACTATTGCCCCCCTGGATCGTTCCAGCGCCCCCCAAGGGGCGGTATCGCCCACTTTGGGAATCACTGGTGTAGATTATGCTTCAACTAATATTAATTTAATATCTAGGTGTCGTCTTGAGTTGCTACTTTTTTGTTGATTTGACTTTAGTTGTCTAGGCCCCTGGTTTATTTTTGTGCGAATTTTGAAAAAGATTGCTTGTCTAGGGGAGGCTTCCTGTAGCCATCTTGGGGAGATCGAGTGATAAATTGTTTTTGATGCTATGTTGTTGATCTCGAAGATGTGAATTTAAAAATCGTCCGATTTCTTGGGATTTCCATTTATTAAATTCATCTAGTAATGCTAGGATTCAGAACTATTTCAGAAGAAAACCTACCTCTGGCCGCTTTTCACTCTCCGGTCTCTTACTACCCCGTTTAGTGTATTTCTTTCTAGGGGTTTTGATGACATCACGAAAGCCACCTAGAGAAGGGCTTTATAAGCCAATTAGGTGTGCCGTCAAGCTACGCTGGTAAAATACCTCTCTGTGTTGTAGGCATTTTCTTCCTACAATTTCACATTGTCAACTGGAGCAAGGCTCGCAGATTTCAAATCTGCACTTTTTGGAAATGCTTCACCACAGAGCCTAGGAGCAGAACCCCGTGTGGCTTCTTCATGGTCATTGCTCCAGATAGTTACTTTACGATTCCCATGGTGGTCGAGCCATTTCTAATACACGCAAACGTAGAACGGGAGAAATGTATCTCGTGTATATGCCGTATTCTTATCTTACTGTTTGCAGTACGATACAAAGCAGATCGTTGAAAAATAAATCGGTTACAGCTTTACTTATTGTGTTGCCTTGTGCACGGCGAGGTAGTTGTATTTAAGACTTTAATACTTTTATAGTAGCTGTCATATTTGACGATGTTGGTCGCAATCGGTTACTTAATGTTTGGATACTTTTAACACATTACAAAATGAAAAATATCAAAACATGAACGTTTCGGAAGAAAAATCTACTTCCGTGTCAGCGTGTCACGCTGTTTATTGGGGAGGTTAGTCGCATTCTGCTGGATCTTCAATAAAATAAGCAGAGTTCTTCTTGTTGATTTTTAATTTAATTAATTAATATTGATAACTGAAGTAGATTTGTTCATGTTTTAATATTTGCCATTTTGTAGTGTGATGAAATACCCAAAACATTTCAGATTATCTCAACGATGTGTACACGTTGTACAAGTATTGGGACACTAAACCTTCTGCGCAAATCTCGGTTCCTAATGTAATCGAACCTTTTCTACGAACGTTAATCCCCGTACTCCGTTTTGTGTCGGTTGTCTTTTTCGGTTAGCAGACGTGTGCACGTGTAGGCAATTACGAAGAAAATCGTATAACAATCTTCTAGTATTTTTTAAATTCAATTTTGCTAATAGAATTGTATACATATATTAAAAAAAATAAGTTCACGACTAGTACAACTGAAATAAATCTGTAAAAATTAATTGACTACCAATACATTATTAATATTCAAAATTATAGGTCTATATATACCTCTTACGATTTGATTTGGTTTTTATATTAGTGTAGCATTTGCAATTTCTCTTTTGATTTTACACAGATTTTCGCTTGTGCAAGATTCATGTTCTTTTGAAACTGGACATGTAAATGTAATATGCAATGTAGCGTAAACAATCACTGGGTTACAGCAAGTTCGGATTTTTATGCATTTTTATGGAAAGAGTTATGTTCTAATAAACTTTTTCTAGCATGCTTAAAACCTTATAGAATACATTTATTTATCCAACACCTAGTTATAAAGCTATTACTAGATCGATTTTAGACTTCTACAGTGGCCCATAACCCAATAGTGAGATAGAAACCATGTCACTCACTACTGTATTGTTGTTAGCGCTGTCAAGCTATTTAAATTTCGAGATTTGCAGGTTAGGTTTTGAGTCAGTCTGTGTCAAATAATAAACAAAACCTAACCTACTAACTTCGTTGACATAGACTGACAATACGCTTCAGTATAATTGCCAAACGTATAACACGAATCGCAGGCGGCTTTAATTATAAATTTATTTGATCTCTCGATACTTTACAATTTGTCGCTGTGACTTCACAGCTGTCAATACAAAATTTATGTTTTTTAGATATTTATTGAGTTGTTGCATAAACTGTTGTAGGGCACGTGTGTGTTATTACAAATAATTCACTCGAGAAATAACCCCTCTCGGTCTAGCGGCCCTCGACGGCTCAACTTTTCTCTTGTGGATTATTTGTAATAAACACACTTATACCATAAATAACTGTTATCTAACACCTACGAATTTCGATTTTACTACTGTGATTTTAAAGAAGGAAAGTGGCTGTTTATATTGCTGTCAGTGCCACCTCATGAAGAATTTTGATGGTAGGGCGAACCAAATGTAAAATTTATTTTCCACCACTTCACAGACAAAGACAAATTCCGACGTCCTAGGATCTATAAATAATTTACATCTGGACTGAAAAACATAACTTTACGGGATAATAAAATATAAGAACTGAATCGAATATCTCCCGTTAATTTTTCGTTTAAATGTATAATTCTGCCAAAAAAGTGCACCCACACTGTTTGAGAATCAAGTTTATTTTCACTGTATGAAATGGGTAAATACGTATAATATAATATCAATATATTGCTAGGGCTCCCTAACTGCTTTTATTAAAGCTATTCTTTGAGCGACGAATAGTCCGAAAAATGCTTATCTAGAAGATTGAGAGGTATAATAATTGATAAAACAAGTAATAATATAATTATATGAGAGCTATTAATTAATGCAAATAAACGCGATTAAAATGATGCGCTTGTGTTTGCGATCTTATGTACGAATGAAATAGCAGGATGTGCGTCACCCAACGTGCCAAAGTTGTAAACATCGAAGTCGGTAACCCGAGACGCGTGCTTATCACAGCCTTGGTCAGACTGCGTAAGCCAAACGTAGGCGGTCCCGATTCAACGCTAAATGGCCTATTTTTGACCTATGTCTATAGCCGCTCTTCGCTCTCTGCAGCCTATAAGCTGTCGAAAAGGTGGGCCGCTTCAATCTAGCCCCATCTCTAATTAGGGTTGCAAGAACGAAAACCAAGATTTCCGGGACATTTCTGAGGCGATGGTTGAAAAATGGATTCTTAAAGAATTTGAGTTGAATCTTCTATTAAACCTTGGTATCTATCTGCACAATTTATTTCAAGGGAAAATGTAATAAAAGTGATTGTAAAAAAATCTTTATGTATTTCCTAGATAGAATACATTTATATTTTGTATTTGTACTGTAAAAATCAACCTTAGACAATACATATCTGAATAAAATTCCGGTCATTTGATTTCTGAATCTGCTATTAAACTAGTATATAGTCGGAACTGACAAAAAATGATTGTCTTCAGATTGGCGAATCCTAGGATTTTGTTAAAATTATTATTTCCGGGTCACGGGACAATCCGACGAATTCCTGAACTCTCCAGAAAACCCCGGTCATCTGGCAACTCGAACCCAAATGCACCGTGAAAGCAACCAAGCGATTATCGTATTATAGCCATGAAATAAAATAAAACTCGTGTTTTTTTTAACTTTAAAATTGGAAGAATGATTGAAAATAAGTAAAAAAAATCTTTCTGAAAAAAGATCTGCGACTGGTTTGTTATGGAAGGGTTGTGGTTCCTTGACTCTTTATAGCGAGCCACCACTGATTGCTGCAATGAAACAGTGATGGTGTTAGCTTTAATCCTAATTTAATCCTTATATAAACATAAGTTGTGCCTGCGTCTCTGCGTCACCTTTTTATCGGCACCAATCGGGCGCAGTGCGAGTCACCGCGTTCTTTATAACGCAGCGATAAGGAAGCACAATAGGTGCGACTTTGTAGGCAAGCGGTTAGTGCGTCTGACTAGCAATTAAATTCCCCAGGTTGGAATTCCATCGACTGCTATCGTGGCTCCTCATATTATCTAACGGCTGCCGAAGGAATTCTTCGTAAACTCGGGCTCACAATGTTCTATTGTCCTCCCGAGTAGAAGGTTCGAGCATCGGAATTCAGGTTTATTGCTTCTTTCCTGTCCAGTTGCGTCAACTCTTTATTTACACGCTTTGCTCTCTCTGCGGGCGGTCATCATACCATACACGAATATACATATATGTAACAATGGCACAGTTGTACAGAGTGATTGTAAAGAAACTACATCCAGTTGCCTTTGAAATTTATTTATATGTAGATTTTTGTGTGCCGCTATTACTCATAAGTAATTATAACTAGCTACAGCTGTCAATACTAAAATGTTGACAGCTGTAGCTAGTTTGAGAGCAATAAAGAATGTAACGGCACATAAAAATTCACATGGAAAAAATTAAAGGCAACTAGATGTAGTTCTTTTATAACCACTCTGTATATAGAGTATGTGAATACAACATATTACAATGAAAAGTAAAATTCCGTAAATGCTTAAATTGTAGGTGAACAAACGAGCCGGAACCGGATTTTTTGCTTCTTTCTTCGCCGGTTGCGTCAATCCTTTATTTATACGCCTTTTCCGGTGGATGGACATCCTGCGATGCTGGTCGAGTTTAGCACTTGGCTCTTTTTTCCCGTAAAGGGTTTCTGTAGCTGCGTGATTTAGACTCCGATATTGCGTTTTGCCGATGGCGTAATCAACTCGGGTTTTGCATGGTGTGTTTTATTAACTAGCTGTAGCTTGGTTTTACTAAACTTTTTTTCGGACAGCGTATTTTGGATAGCTGGACCCTTTCTGAAATTGCAGAAGCCAGGTGCAAGTGCGTGACGCAATTCGATTCTTGACGTTTTAGCCATTACGCTGCATATCGCGTCGCGTTTTCACTTGGACACCAATTGCTAGCCCGCACAGCTGTAGCACAAAGTTTCACTTTTTTTACTCTCTAGTTTTTGTACTTCTTTCGCGGGGCGATTTATGGTAGCCCACATGTTGTTTCTTCGCTGTGCTTGTCATAAGAGGAAGTGTTTTTACCTCAATAGACGAAGTTTTTTTAAAGTTAATTGGCAGTTAAGCCTCTCTGGAAACCGGCATTTGAGCTGATGGGAGGCGGATATTTTTTTATGAAATACAGTGAAATATTGTAAAAAAATAGTTTCAATAAAATTAAAAACAAGAATTTACGTTTGTTTGGATGAAATAGTATATTACATACCGAGGTGGGAAGTGTTTCATTACTGTCGAGAGATTAAGTAGTTTACCGAGACGCGTAGCGTCGAGGTTAACTTTATCTCGAGACAGGAATGAAACTTTTCACCGTGGTATGTATACTATTTTACTCACAATTGGTTTTTGTCAGTATTTATTTAATTAAGTAAGTTTCAAATAATACGTATTTTTATTGCAGTTTAATAAGTCACTTTAACAAAGGAAACTGCGACGCTGTTGCTAGGTAACATTACAAGTTCATTGAAAGTGACGTTTAGCTAGCCGGGAAAATCTTTCCCGGCTAGCTGGGAAAGTAAAGTAAACAATGACTCGCTTTCCTACTGTTTTGAAGGTTAGAAACGTACCTATTATTAACCGATTGTGAGTAAACCAATTTCCAGCCACTTCAGTGTAATTAGTTCGTATATCAATATTTTTATTTTTTAGTGTTCCTCGAAAACATGAATAATAGAACCCACCAAAGAAGTTTTAGACATTAAACACTAGATGTTTAGTTTTTTTACATGTGTCCATTCAATTTTTAGTAATCCTCATATCCAAATGGACGTTGGTTAACTATGAGAACGTTTATTAGATAGGATAGGAAACTATCATCTGTTTTGTGCTGCTCTCAAATTAAGGAAGCGATATTATATTCCTAGAAACCGCGAAAAGGCTCTTAAAATTATTAAAGCGGCCGGTTCCGACGAAAATCCCTTCATAAAATTCCAAGTAAAATCTTAAAGAACGAGCTGCTCTAAAGCTCTCCAGTTTGTGCGGCGGTTCTAAGAAACCGTCTTGTGCTTGTATAGGGCCTAGCGTTTTTTCAGGAATTTAGTTTCATTAATTTTGTACACTGGTGGAAATTGCGGTAAAACATCAACCGTATGGTATGAATAACACTGGTCAATCGGTCTTTGCTTTTCGTCGCTGTTTCGTTTTACAACCGTGTGTAAGTGCGATAACAATAAAGCGGGTCGTTAATTTTTGCTAGGCGCGATCCCCGCCGCGATTATTTCGTGTCCGTAATTTGCCATTTCGCGAAAGGACGCGATTTCTCAGTATCCGACATGAATAAGAGATTAACATTTAAAAGAGCCATTCGATATGAGGAACACTCACGCTTATTAAAGGTTGTTACGGCAACAATGGAGCGATCGGGACGCCGGGGCCCCGCGGTGGCGATGCCATAAACTGCCGGAACGACGCTCTTCCTGCAGGATTCGCCGAATCCTGCCGGAACGACGCTCTTCCTGCAGGATTCGCCGAATCCTGAATTAGGGCATTGTGCCAGATCGATAGCGCCTGTTTAAACTGTTTGTGTAACCAGGAGCGCGCCTTCTTTCAATTATTCAAGGATTGACCGCGGCGTAAAATTCCAATCGGGCTAATTGGGGTGCATTACGGGCGATGAATGTTTGAAAAGGCCGCGTGCGTTCAACATTTTAGCCGTTTTCTACACTCGTGCAGCGTTTTAATCAACACTCGATTTTAGTAGCTTTTTTCATCATTTGGAAGCCAAATATTTCTTCTATGAAGTAGTTGAAAATTTCTTGAAAGAACTAACATATGGAAGACGGAAACTGGAACTTTCTCAAATCTCCAATGCTTTCCCACGTGCTCCAATGTTTCTTGCCAATTGTCTTGAAACTTAAAAGTTGTGAAGCTATTCCGAAATCTGTTGTAGAAATAGCACTTAAATTTACTTTTGAAATATACTATTTTAGTGTTGTAGCTGTAAATTTGAGCGGAAGTTGTTTGTCTTACTTTTTCATATTTTTTTACTTAGATCACTATGAGTTTCAAAACGTTCAAACCACGGTACAATATAACTAAATCTTAATTACTTTATTAATACATATAACTTTTGTTAGTTTGATAATGACTACAACCTGCCGCGTCAGGCCATTATGGTTTTCATTCGTTCATGCCAATCCACAATAGTTATTTATGTATCTAGTGCACCAAATAATAATTTAGTGCTTGAGAATGCGCGTCGTCAAAGAACCAGTGGAGTCGAACCCAGATTCAGATATTACGCAATTGACATTCGTTAGTCACCACTGCAGGTGGGTGGTTTAATACCATATATGGATATTTAAAGAATATCAAAGTATTTCGTGCAGAAGGTGCATACAACGTTTTGCCTACAGCTTTATCGAAATAATGAAACATATTCAAATATTGGTTTCTACAACACCAACAAAAAATATCAATAAGGCATTGTATTTTTCATATGAAAAACATTGAACAGTCTCCTTTGTTTCAGACTACTGATAAACTGTCATTTGTGAATGTCTAAATTCAAAGTTTTTGTTTATTTTTTATGCAGATAAAATGGCATAACAAACTCGTTTCATAAGGCATGTTGTCGCACTTGTTTTTTAAAAGACTTTGTTTTCTAAACTTGGACGCGTGCGACAAAATCATGGTCATCACATTATTATTTTTTTACTGCGATTCTCAGAAAATCAGCATTGAACGACTGTTAGGTGATAAGGAGCATTGTCCTTCTGAAAAATAAATTGACCTTTCTCTCAAAAAGATGTTCCTCCTATATTACTCTGTAATATTTCAGCGTATTTTGCAGCATTAATCATCCAAGATGATGTTCTATCAATTCCTACTCATTAGTTTTGCAACCGCATTATATCGTCACCGATATCAGACTTATTGTTGAAAGAATGCATCTTATAATGGCACTTCTGTTTTGTTCCTTCGTGGGTTACGGCAACTTTGAAGAAGACGCCTCGATATTTGAAAATAATTTACTGCATTTTTATCCAGTTAGGAACATATGAACATGAAACTTCATAATATCCGAAGTAGCCACTTATGAAAGATAACAATTTACAAAAATAAGAAGCCCTTGTAGTGTTGCCGAACTGAAACTCACTTTAAGTAATGGAAAACCGGATTTCTTACATCACTACTGCCGTATACATTTAAATATATCAAACATACATAAAACATTAATAAAAACGTATGAAAATAACGTTAGAATTCTCTTGTAAAAACGCAAAAATCAAAATGTCTTTAACAAACACGCACTGTCAAAATATCGATCGCTGTATAATTGAAAACGGCACGCCTTCGATTGCATCACCCACTCCTGGCTGACATAATGCTGGGGAATCCCCGAATGCTAGATTGGTCGTCGCTCGTCTGATTGACGTCACAACTCGTGACCAGGGCACCTTTCGATGCGGTGCAAATTAGCGTCTTCAAATTGCCGCTTTGAATATAGCACTAAAATTGTATACTTACCGGTACACCTGGAAAAAGCTTGTTTGCTACACTTTATAAACATTGGCTCGCTGCACTTTTAAACGGTTTGCAGCAAACGTTTTTCTGCAGGCCCTTTCAGGACGCTTCTAATTAACGTATACCTTATCGAATTTGCGTACTACCCCTTCGAGTCGCCAGCACATGCAGCTCTCAGCAGAGGCTGCTTACGACTGCCGTTTTCCTTGTTAAATTTGTATAGTTCTCCCTTCGTCTCGCAGACAGCGTGTGTTTCTTGCTGCAATCACGTTAAACCAAACCTCACAAGGGAGTTTTGAGAATATTTGCTTACATAAAATACAATATGCTTAAGTTTAACATATTAGAAAATACATATAAAAAAGTTTAGCTTGGGCTTTAACTGTGAAAACAAATAACGGGTGTTCATTTAAATTTATAATTAGAGTCGCCTGTGATTCTAGTTATACGTTTGGCAACACTGAAGTGTATTATCCAGCTATGTCAAATTCGAGATTTGCAGGTTAAGCTAATATTTTTAATATTTAATGTCGTGTCAAAGAGAAACAAATATTCAAATTATATTTCAGTATTTATGTACTTATTTGTGCAATACAATAGAGTATGTCATGCATATTATTTTTAAGGAAACATGTATACCTTCGGTGCTGTACCCTGATTATTTGGGGATCACTAATTACATTAACAGTGATTTCAAATAGATAGCAGGACCACTAAATGTTAACCTTGTAAAAACTTCTTTAGTATGTTGATAAAAATACTGAGGATGCTTATATGAAGATGCGTCAGGAATTTCTTCGTAACTTCAAAGGGCGATAATGTTAATGGGTGACACAGAACTATTTCACAGCACAAATTTTATTATTAATAATGAATGTTGTAGCAACTTGCAAGAAGTCGATTTGGATATTCTGACCAAACAATGATCAATTTAATGATAACTGCTTTCATTGTGAAGGTGCTTCATTATTTGTGTAAATTTTTCTTTTCCAATGTGCTTCATTATTTATACACATATGATCAAAATTATTGCATATTGTATTATGTTCCAGTAAAACGCGTGTTTCGGAATTTTGTTAAGGGTGTCTGTATTTGGGAGTTTTTTGCAAGCACACTGAAAAAGCAAAACAATTGACGTGAGTTTTTATTTACTAAGCAATAAAATTTTGTAAATAATCAACTTAAAACACATCTGCCACTTTCGTAGTTTTTGGTGTTTTATAATTAACGAAATGATACGAAACATGATTTCGTACTTTGCAGAATGGACTCATACAAAGAGATGTTGCAGAACCAATCGGGGTTTTATAAAGTGATGTCTCAACAATTTATAAAAAAAATAGGGAGACCGATGATGTCAAAGGTAGGCCAGAAATAGGTAGAAAATGGCTACTACACATAGCAAGACCACCAAATATACCTGTAAATCCGAAAAAAATTCACATTGCCATGTAGTGCTGCACAAAGAGAATTCCAAAGAATGGAAGGATTTAATATGTAGAAACACACGGTTCGTAGGCGGTTGAAATTGAACAATTGGCATCTTCGAATGCCTCATTATCTGCAGCGACTCACTCAGCAACACAAAACTACTCGCCTGCGCTGGGAACGAGAAATGATGGCGAGGGCTCAAAATTGGAACACGGTCCTGTTTGCGGATGAAACCAGAATATGTCTAGTAAGAGATTCAAAATGTATTTTGAGAGTTGCATGAAGACAAAGCACGATTATACACAGTCCAGCTTCGTCTTCTGTTTGAAGGTGATAGCGTTATGTTTTGGCAGGAACAATAAGAGGCGCTCGCACGCCACTGGTGATCATCGAAGGGACGATGGCTGGAAATTGTTATATTCAGAACGTTCTTGCTCCTGTTGTACGTCTGTTTCGGGGTGCTGTGGGCAAATGTTTAATATATATGGATGACAATGCAACGCCCCATCGCACCTTTGCATTCGAAGAATATCTTCAAGAAGCGAATATCATCTTATTGAACATACTTAGGATATGCTTAAAATTCGAATTCGAGAAACAATTCACTTTTCCTTAACTTTGAGAGATTTGAAAGATGCTGCTCTCTTATTGACAGTATGGAGAACCGCACAAGGGCATGTTTTGGTCCCAAGGAGGACACACAGACTATTAATAAATTTATATTTTTGTTTGTTATTGTTTGTTTTATGATTTTGTTGAATTTTGCATTTAATATCTAGAATAAAATAATCAAAAATTGAAACGTATTTAAAATATAAATACACCATTTCTTATCAACCTTTAGAAATTTACTGTCACTAACACTGAGAACTCCAATTCCATTTGATAATGTTGTTAAAAGCTTCATTGAGTAGAAGTATGGCGATATGTAATAATTCTGATCATTTTGTATTATTTTCTAAAGGAACACACAGGGTAATTTTTGTTTTTTACTGGCAGATAGAAGTTAACTGAAAGGCGGGTGTTGTTCCATGGGTTTGATTTAATACTATCGAACTACCCAACTCTTTTCATTTTCTTTAAGTTTATTTAGTCCTTCTTTCATTCAACTTTCAAACGAAAAACGTGAATAGGGAAAGTTTTCATCATTAATTGGTCGATAGGGCTGCTTGATTTATTATTTTATTTAGCATGCCCTTTTCAAGGTAGACCCATGGTTGGACAATGGTAATGTTAAATGGCTGATATATTTCTTTTTGCGATTATTAAATTGGCTGTGATAATTTGTACAAATAAAGAAGTTAAGAGATTCTTTGTGCTTTAGGATATTAAAAGTGAAGTAATCAACGAAAGGCACGACAAACCACTGACTATCCTAAGTCGGCAGCTCACATAATTAAAGGGGTAAGTGGATAAAGGTGGTATTTCACAAAAACTGAATTTAGAGTAATTAACACTCAAACATTTTATCTTGGTACTTTTTTACTATATAACTTTATAATAATAATGGTGAGGCACTAACATCCCATGAAGGAGCTTAATTAATGAAAATTTGCCACAATATAAAGCTGTGCCATAGATTTCAATTGCAAATGGTGAATATATGATATTACCATATTTTCAACTTTTTTTGGCAAATTAGATGTACAGTGTGTCCCAAATTGGACACTTTTGATAGGAAACATTCATTTCTAGAGGAGATAGTAAAAAACTAACTTACATGTTACGAGCTCGTTTTTTGTGTAAAAATGAATGGCGAAAACTGCACATCGATATCTTGATCTCTTTAAAAGATACAGGGTGATTTTCAATTTGGTGCATTTTCGACTCACGCCCGTAACTTGCTTATTTGTGAATATTTTGTGTTTCTGCAAAAACATTCTTAAGGCACTTTTTTAAAAGGAATCGAATGGTATGCTTGCTGTTTTTGTAAAACAAATGGCGGGGAAGCTATGACATAAACTTTTATTTTTACTTATGGTAAATTTTCGACTCACCCTTGTAACTTGCTTATTTGTGAATATTTTGTGTTTCTGCAAAAACATTCTTAAGGCAATTTTTTAAAAGGAATCGAATGGTATGCTTAATGTTTTTGTAAAACAAATGGCAGGGAAGCTATGACATAAACTTTTGTTTTTACTTATGGTAAATAAAAATAGAAGTTTATGTCACAGCTTCCCCGCCATTTGTTTTACAAAAACACTAAGCATACCATTCGATTCCTTTTAAAAAAGTGCCTTAAGAATGTTTTTGCAGAAACACAAAATATTCACAAATAAGCAAGTTGCGGGGGTGAGTCGAAAATTTACCATAAGTAAAAATAAAAGTTTATGTCACAGCTTCCCTGCCATTTGTTTTACAAAAACACTAAGCATACCATTCGATTCCTTTTAAAAAAGTGCCTCAAAAATGTTTTTGCAGAAACACAAAATATTCACAAATAAGCAAGTTACGGGGGTAAGTCAAAAATGCACCAAATTGAAAATCACCCTGTATCTTTTAAAGCGATCAAGATATCGTTGTGCGGTTTTCGCCATTCATTTTTACACAAAAAACGAGCCCGTAACATGTAAGTTAGTTTTTTACTATCTCCTCTAGAAATGAATGTTTCCTATCAAAAGTGTCCAATTTGGGACACACTGTACATAACACCTTTATCCATTAATACGTTTCATAAAAACTATTTTGAAATAATGAATAAAGGTTTTAAAGGTTTTTTTAATTTTTATTTTAAGAAATTTACAAAAAGCGCATGTAATTTATTTATTTTTTTTCGTTTCTTCTGTCTTCTGTCCACGCACAGAAGAGCCTTATTTCCAGATTTTCTTACGGTGCTGATTTCAAAATTGTAGAACCACATTTGCCTTAAATAAAACGCTTTTGAAGTGCTTAATGTTGGTAGTGGCATGATCTGTTGTAGGTCCATCGTAAGATAAAATGTTATCATGATGCAAAACCTTTTCTCTATCACGTTTCTGCTATGCAAATGTTAGTCTATAATTTGTCCTTTGGATAACATTTTTCACTATGAAGTATTGCACTAAATTCCAGCACTAATTTACACTAACCAATCCAAAGTAGGGTGTTATGTTACCAGTTTGTTAATGGATTAACATGTTTTCAACTATGTTGTAGTCTGTAGTGGATAAAGGAGGTATGTGTGATCATAACACCTTTATCCATTATTTGGCAAACACATATTATGTACATACATCTATAAATATCTATAAATAAATTAGCTATTAATCAATATTTTACCATAATACCCATATATTCTGGTAGATTATTCAATAAACCGGTTGAGTATATACCTAAATACCTCGAATTTTGCAAAGATGTGACACACCACCTTTATCCACTTACCTCTTCAATTAGTAAGTGCAAATACAGTAAAATTTATATCAGCACAGAAGAAAGCGGATGAAACTGGGTAGATTCACCTATTGAATGATATTGTTTTTTACATTTGACGTTGGCGAATGCCACAATAGAAATATATCTAAAGCCATAAAGGTTTGTAATTTTAAGAAAATATAACCCTAAACCATAATCGAAACGTCTATAAAAATATAGTTACATCTACTCAGTTTTATTCGTTTTTTTTTCTATGCTTATGAAAATCTTACCTTCATTGACTATTGCAAATGTTATCATATGAATTTCTTCATTTTCGCAACTATGGAAAACTGAAATCCGTAGATATATTTTTTGGCTGTAAAATTCTAACTACCTACTAACTCGAAAATAATAATTAGAGGGGTAAATAGTCCAACAGTAAAGATTTGATATTAAATTCCATACGGAAAGTCACTCCGTATACATTATATACAATGTCCCTGCACAACATTTCAAATGGCTAAAAATATTTTCCTGCGATGTTGTCAAACGTGGCAACTTCTTGCACAGTCAGTGTCTACTGTTAAAAGAGACTACTTTTAATTTTACCGTGCGAAACTAGGTATGGTATGTTACTATCGTAGAACAATTATTGTAGGTATATAACACGAGCAACAAGCGTGTTTATGACACTTGACATGTTCATGTGGCGTACCATAAACATGCACTTTTTGTTCTTGATAAACAAATAGCTATTTTGTGGTGGCAACTAACTTAGCAAAATCATTGCAAAACATTTTTATATTGTTATTCGTAGAACTAACCCTTATATCAGTTTTAATGAAGAGCGACGTAAGGAACGGACTTATCAAGAAGAAGAAAAAGCAAGAATGATAACATTTCATTAGCTGCCGCATAGTAAAAAAATGTACTCGAATATAGATTGAAGTACTGGTGTACTCCAATCTTGCAGCTTGATAGTAGAAGTAGGCGATAATGTTATAATCTGTGCGAATATAGATTCTGTATTGAATTTCCTGCGCTGAAACGATTGTTTTTTTTTTATTACAAACTGGTATTTTGTGAGTCTGATTCTTTAAACCAACAAGTATAGACTGCAGTATTATACTGAAAATATCTCATTTTTGCCTATTAAGATAACTGAATCTCTTCTCCTTCTTCTTCTTCTTCTTCTTTTTGTAAGCGATACGCTTGTTTGTTACTGGATTCCGAGCTAGTTAGTTTTGCTCTTGCGACGTAGACTGCCAGCTGTCGCGCCATCGTTTATGGGGTCTTCCTGGGGGTCTTTTGCCGTGGGGTTTTCCGTTTCTTGCGACTTTTGCCATCCTGTTATTATCCATTCTGTTAATGTGCTCGTTCCATTGCCTTCTTCGCTGTCTGAGCCATCGTACTACATCTTCTATTTTACACTGTTCTCTTATGTGTGAGTTTCTTTTTCTATCGAGGAGTGTATTTCCGGTTATCATCCTTAGAGTTTTCATCTCAGTGGTTCTTATAAGTCTTTTGGTGGTTGCTGTGTCCGCTCTGGTCTCTCCTGCGTATGTCATAATCGGTCTCACGCATGTCTTATATATTCTAGTTTTACATTCTTCTGTTATGTTAGTGTTCTTCCATATGTTGTCCTTGAGATATCCAGATACGACTGCTGCTTTATTGACTTGTTGTTTTGCGTCGCTCGTTAGGTCTCCGTAGCTTGAAATTCGTGTCCCTAGGTAGTTAAAGAACATAACTTGTTCTATGCTGCTATTATCTATGACCACCTTGCAGCGCAGTGGTTCTTTCGCTATGGTCATGCTTTTGGTTTTATTTATAGATATCAGCATGTTGTATTTTTCGGCTTCCAATTTAAAAGTATGTGTCAGCCGTTGTAATTCGTCTTCCGATTCGGCAACCAGAGCGGCATCATCAGCATAACATAATATTTTTATTAGGCGGTTCCCTAGTCTGTAGCCATATGGTTTTGATTTTACAGCATCTATAATTTTGTCCATTATGAGGTTAAAGAGCAGGGGGCTGAGGCTGTCTCCCTGACGGATACCAGTTGGTGTCTGTATTTCTCTTGTAAGGCCGTTCTTTACTCGTATCTTGGTAGTGTTGTTTGTGTTCAAACTTTTTATGATTCTTAGGTATTCGTGTGGCGTTGCTTTCTCTTTCAGTATATTTATGACATTTGATAGTTGTACACGGTCAAACGCTTTTGTTAGGTCGATGAAGCAAATATATGCTGGAGTGTCGTATTCTAGCGACTTTTCTGCTATTTGACGAAGTATGAAGATGGCATCGACTGTTGACCTGTTTTTCCGGAACCCATGCTGTTCTTCATTCATTGGTATGTTGTCTCTTATTTCTTGTGCTAATATACTGGTGAAAAGTTTCATTGCAGAGCTTAGCAACGTTATTCCCCTATAGTTGGAGGGATCTTTTTTACATCCTTTTTTAAGTATAGGAATCGTGATGCTCTTTAGCCATTCTGATGGTACTTTGCTCTGTCTTATGATTTTATTAAATAGCTTTCTGAGCTCTTGTTCTAAGGGATCGCCTCCCTGTTTTATGAGTTCGTTAACGATATCATCTGCACCTGGTGCTTTCCTGTTCTTTAATTTTCCTATGGAAAATGAATCTCTAAAAACATTTATTTTGCTAGTGAACGGTTGTGGAGCTATGTCATCAAACCGGTAGCATATTTTTAGGGTACTTAAAGGGGGCAGAAAATACATGTAATTGTGTATGCTGAAAAATGTGTTGTATGTAAGCATAGCCGTTAAATTGAAATTAATTCAAACTTCAATTTACTAATGTAGTCTAGTTTGACGTGTAAATTTGTTTGACAAATTGTCATCCTTTTTAGGTATACATCATGTTTTTGCATAATTGCGGCTCTATTCCGCGAACTTCTCGAACATTGTCTTTGAGGACTGAATTGTTTGTGGTTTATTGGTGTAGACCTTCACGTAGCCCCAAAGGAAAAAAGTTAAGCGTTGTCAGATCGCACGATCTAGGCGGCATTAATCAGCAGTAATATCCCAAGTGCATTAAAATAACAGAATGTTTTGGTAAGAAATTTGTCAAGTAAATTTGCCGCTCAACAAGAACCCCGAGTGCGTAGCACGAGGGATTTTGGGGCGGAAAATTTACGAGGTATATTTCTTCAAAGCAAAACATTCTGGCAGAAAATCGTCAAAATTTATTCAGACTAGTTTACATGCACGCGGGATGGTCGGCGTGATTATTTCCCGAATAAATAGACAAAATTCAGTTGGTGAAGCACCTTTAATAATAATGTTAAAATTATGCACAAGCGATAACATTTTAACACATATTTAACTGCGGTAAAATTTTGACGTTTGAATTTTTGTCATTGTTAAACTAACAGAAACCGTAGTGATTACGCATTATCATGGATATGAAGGAAATAATCAAGTATTGGTGTATCCGATTCGCGTGATAACAGGTAGGTGTACGCAAAATTTTCACTATATTTGTAGTGATTTTTCACTATTTCTATGCGTTGTTGTAGCGTATACCGTTTCATTTCCTTAAATCGCGTAGTTTTTACCTGTCAGTTGTCAAGAAATCGCAGCTCCATATTTTGACACTTAAAAAATTGCACGCAACTTAAAATGAAATCCCTTATTGGAAAACCCTATATTTGACATTTTTTCTTACAGACTATTCTATGATTACAATAACAATGATAAAATAATGTTTACATAAAAAATACTTATACTTTTATGGAAGTGTGAATTAGTTTTTTACTTTATCGATATACACTCACCGGCACGAAAAACGGAGCACTTGCATTTTTTGATTAGATTTAAATTTGTATCCCTTTGTGATGTTTTATTATTACATTCATTATTATACATTTATTATACATTTAACATTATAACATGTATAATAATAAATGTAATAATAAAACATCACAACGGGATACAATTTTAAATCTAATCAAAAAATGGAAGTGCTGCGTTTTTCGTGCCGGTGAGTGTATATTAAAGTTTCGCGAAAGTTAATACCTCTGTATATTAGAAAAAGAACAACAATTTTTGCCACACATGTATGGACTATGGAATATGCACTAAAAAGACTTAGGTACTCTATGGAATCCCTATATCAATATCTCAAAACAGTTTGGCCACTATAAGCGTATAAAATGGGCCATTTTTTTGCAATCAAGTCCCAGTAGTGGAAGAACGGTTGAAAATGACCCCATATAATTCAATATCATTGATCACCGCTAAAGTCGTTTTCAAAACAATGCAATAATATACTGTGAACGACCTTTTTAAAATGTACACACAGGATGTACCTCTTGTCTCGCCAAAACAGAATTTTTTAAGATATTGCTGATATTAAACATATCATTTGTTTACTAAAAGTGAAAAACTTGCTGTTTGGTTTTGATACCGGTCAACGTAAAAAGTGTTATTACGCCACTGTTGGATAGCCAAATTTGTTTACAATAAGTTATAGCACAATACAGTTTCTACAAATGTATTGTTGAATTGTTTGAATTCCTTGTGTAGTGAGTTTGATTTTCTTTTCATTTTGTCATTTAAGAACACAATGGGTACAGACGTATCAGGTAGAGGGTCAGGATTTTTTACTTACTACGGTACAAAGTAAGTGTATTGCAACGACTACTTGTAAATGTCATTTATATAGTTACAATAACTGCAATGTTTGAATTTCGAGAGCGAATTCTTATTTACAGCTCACTATAAAGGTGTTGTTATGATACTTTGAAATTTTAGCACGTGTTTATGAGAATCATGGGAAATTTCATTTGTTGTCAAAATAATAAGTTTTGCATTTTTTTTTAATCCAGGCTGCCAAACTGGAACATATTAAAAGTAATAGAAGTCAAATGTTATCTTTCGTATGGATGAGGGTGATGGGAACTTAATGGTTAGAGTTTTTTTTTGAAGAACATTGAAAAATTGATCACAACTATCAAACATAGTTAGAATTTCCGTTCAACACAGAAAGCTAGTTTTCCATGCTTAATCGAGATTTGAATAACCGCGTTTCCACTGTATGTGATCTCTTGAAAAGGGGCTTAATAATAAAGGTTCCCTAGCTCGAGAACGTAAAACAGATTGAGTTTGTGAAACAATGTAGTTATAAACTTATAATGTTGATTGTAACTCTGCCATTAATGCTTAATTTGTGTACATTTTTAAACTAACGACAATTGAAAGAAAGTAGGTGTTCGAACAATTGGCAATAGAAATCGTTATTGTTAAAATTAAGATTGATTTTGTGCCACTGTGAATAAAAAGTGAAATAGAATTTGTGTATAATAGCAAAATATTAATTTTCGTAGGACCATAAACGTCAGACATCAAACCGCTTACGATTTTATTCAGTATTAAGAACTGGAATGTATATTTTTTTCACTACCTTCCTTGTAAGTGATCCTTATACTGTCTGATTTGAGGGATGTAGGCTACATGTACAAAAATTCTTACAGTTTCCACGACAATGTACTTACTTCCCTAGAGAAGTGAATTACTTACATCCCGCATTTACTATAACTGACGAGATGCTGTGTTTGCCATTTGATTAACTTGAAGAAAACCATTATCGCTCGTACTATTATCCATTTTTAATTAGAATACAATCACAAAGCTCAGAAAGCAGCACTCGCAATCGTATTCACGCATTTTTCACAGTGCGTTTATAACTGTCAAACAAAACGTCACAGCACTGTAACAACGCCCCAAGCTCCCGAAACAGGCTACTATAATTTAGAAAATGTAATCATTTTACGCATTACCATTTATTTTACATAAGGAAATATTGGTAGTGAACAAAATTATGTACTTTACACAGGATGTAGGAAAATTTATACTACCTTGCACCTTGCATCAAACGGTTCTCGGTAGTGTAAATCTTACCTACATCCATTGTAAAGTAATATATTATTATTCTTTGCAAAACAAAATAAATAAATTGACTTGCGTTATTGATCACAGTTTTCATTAATGTTTTGTTAGTTCTTCACCCATGTGTTGTCTTAATAGTATGATTGTAATTACACAGCTGGCTAATAAGAGTAACAAATGACTCTGTAATCATTTGTTTTAACATTGCTGATGTGTTAATGGTCACCATAAATATTAAACTTTTTAAAAATAATGTATCTATCGAGTCACAATGGTCCCCCTAATCACTGGGTCATTATGGATTCGTTAATGTGTAACATTTATATGGTTTCTAAATAGACGAAAAATGTTGAAGGGCTTTAAACGTTCACATACACATAGGTTCAATTCTCAACCTTGCGGTTAAAATTAGGTTTTTGATATTTTACTTAATTTTCATTTTAATATTCTTCGCCAGTTTTCTGCAAAATGCCAAAAACGTAATTTTAACCCTCCTGTAATATCTCAGTAAGGATTGAGAATTGAACCTATGGTTATATAAACTTCTTTTTGAATTTGTAACGTAAAATACGCCATTAATGTTTGTTACATTTCTAATTTTAAGGATAACTGTTGTAATTAATAAACTTACGTTAAAAATACGTTTTATAGCTTGCAAAGTGCATTAAATATAAGCATTTTGCAAAATTAGTTCCAGTCATAAATACACTGTTGACGCTATACAAAATACAGTAGTTGTGATTATAACATTGCCGTATGTATTAGTAATAATACAGGATGTGATAGAAGTCCACGTAATAATTTTAACTCTTCTATATATCCTTTTTTTAAACGCATATTTTTCAATTATTTATCCCTCCTACGTTTGACGAGCCGTTCAGTAAGCAAATGGAAGTTAAAAGTGAAAAAAGATTCTACAAACGTTAAACAGTTTTTGTCTTGCATAAAACTTGTGTAATATGATGATCACACAAAAATATGCGGTCAATAACTTACTTACCTCAATTAATAAAGTACGTTAGTGACCAAATGTTGACTACAAGTGTTATCAGTGGCTATACAGTTTTTATTGGTTTGAATTTCAAAGAAAGGTTTCTGTCTTGTGTCATTAAATTAAAATATGATTCGATAGGGTAAAACCATAAGGATTTCCAATAAAAGGTTTTATTTTAAATTTCGCGGCATTTGGTTTTTACCCCATTTTTAAAGAGAATGTCGACTATTTGTGGAGTGAAAACATCCTGGCTCGCAATCGTTAGTGATGGCTTCTATTTTATAGGATGTGTAATTCGGACCTGCTATTTGAAACATGAAAGAACAGCCACTGGGGGCATTATACGAACTTATCAACGCAACTGAAGCTAAGAATGCTAAGGAAGAAAGAAGGAAAAAATGCTCCAATCTACAAGTTGGGAGCTGTTTTCCAAAATTTTAAGAGATTGAATTGCTGAAACAACCTGGCTCATCACGGATATTGCACTTTTTGATTATTTTGCGTTCCCTAATCAAACAATACTTCCTTCGTCTTTCAGACGAGGGAAGTAAAAAGAAAAGAAATAAATTCTCATCTAACGAAGGTATCACAAATAAAAGACTCCGACGGTGGGCGCCAATTAACACAAATGTATATTTCGTATTACTGGGCTCAGCTTCATTGGGATTGGTGTGTTAATCAGAACATTAAAGCGATGATTGATTATGCGCGGTTTTATTGGAATCGATAAATATTTATATAGCTGTAAAATAATTACAAATGAAATGATTGGGTGCGTGATGACGCGTTGGTAGCGGTGGTTCGTATTCCTCTATCAGGCTCAGGGTTTCCAAGCGATCTAAGAGGCGCTCGACTAAGGTGCTGACTTAAAACGAGAAAACTAGAGGGGCTTCTTCGTCCTGGGTGAGGCGGTAGCGGGGTGAACAACGGTTCGGTGTTTTGGAGGATGCCTAACCTAACCTGGATGGGACTCTGGATCTAGTGAACTACAGGGCGGTCTTCTGTAGCGTGGAGAGGTTCCACCTGGACGGAGCTGCGGAGCTGGTAAACAAAGGGGCGGCCTTTTGGAAGGGAAGCTTTAGGCGAACAGGGGTAGTTCAACTTTAAGCTCGCCGAAGCTCAGGCGAAGAAGTGAGTTCGACCTGCAAAACTTGTATGTCTCTTGCTGCTGATCTTTTGGGTGTTTAAGCACATTTTTGGCCGTTATTTTCAACGGCCGATGTTGCAGTGGAGATTTGCTTTCTGTTAACTAAATTATTCTACATGTTTTTTTTTTTGAGGAGTTATTAGAAATTATTTGATGGATACCGTGTTGTAGCTGACCTAAATCTTACCATTTTGATACCAAACTTGGGCCACTTGGTGCACCAGGTAACGTTGATAAGTTTAATTACGTGAATTTATTTTTGGGATTAATTAGGCCATCGCGTCGGGCGTAATCGTTGTTACTTGGATTACATGATCAAGAGGGTTTGTTTATGTGGATACTCAAAAGTATCTACCCTGTAACAGGTAGCGTTTTCTGATTATTAATGTGTTACTAGCAAATCTAGCCGTTGATTAGCTATGGGCAGTGTGGTGTAATTTTGACGGTTAAGTTTTCAGAAGCAAGCGTTTTAATGACTGAAGTTTTATTACCATCCAGGTTTTGGCCCAGAGGCGCCAATATCAACAGCTGTTTCTAACAGTTTCGCGGGTAAGCGGACGGTTTTAATTCATTTAGTAAATTCGCACCAAAGGTAACTTAACTTGTAATATCCCAAGACCTCTGGAAAAAATGCAGTTTCCGAGATTTTAACTCCACGCTCCACGAAATACTGTAAGTCATAATCTCATAATAGAGCACAGTAAGCTAGAAATTATATGCATAGACCTAAATCCTCGACGATATGTATTTAAAGAACGCCTAAGCCCATACAGGGTTTATTCGAACTATGATTCCGCGAAGGTGACATTTCGAATAACTTTTTCATAATCAATAATTTCCTGCCACCATCGGTGCCGGTGAATACATCAATTGTTTGTGACCTTTTGAAATGACGTAAGAAAGCTGTTTTTAGCCCTTTCTATAATTAGTTCATTAAGACGAGATGGACGATTGTTTGACGTGCGAACCCAGGGCTGCTTTGTCAACAAATAATAGAACCTTTTCATTAGGTCATGTAATTCGTGACGTAGTCTGTCACATTTATAAATCTAACGTATTAACTGGCTGCCCTAGAAAACCTGTCGGCCGAGACATTGCGGAGCGTTTTCCATCACTTTCGCACACTTTTTATGCTTCGATAAAAACATCGATTTACGATAATAGATGCACGTTTACTACTATCTGCTAACATTTACAGCTCGATTTTAATTTAGCTTTGATGCTGAACGAATTTCTCGCTCGCGTTTCAACTTTTAACAGCGACTGAGGTAATCTGCTAACCAGCTCTATCTGTATTGATCAAAAATGTATTTTTATTCGTGAACACTTAAAAATAGCTATACGGCGACTCGCATTGTTTTTTTCACAATATACGCCAAGCAGCAATAATAGAAGATAATTAGTTTTACCGTCTCAAAGAGAAAGGGTTGAGTTATTTCTGGCGCACTAAGGCGCTGTTTTAAATTACTTTGAATGATTTCAGTTTTAGCAGATATTTATGTAATGCATATTTTAGATTACTTAGCGCAGTATATGCGACGCTAAATAACAGAAAATCGCAGATGTTTATTAAAATAACAATACACTGCAGTATGTCTAGTTATAAATATCCATATCACGTATTGGGAGTGTCAATTGTAATAGGTGATTTAGTAAACTGTAACGGAGAGTAATTATTGCTGCTGAAAGAAATCAGAATAGTTAACGCAATACTGAAACTATTTTCACACATTAATTATGTTTCAAACTTTTCCAAATTAAATGTCAGTTTCTTTATAAGGAATGCATCTTATCCAGGCGCCTGCATACATTTCTCTGTACTACATCAAAAATTATACCAACAGGTTAGCAGCAATCCAGTACGAAATTGTTAAATTCCTAATTGGTTTGGGTATTAGTGTAAAAATTAAGTTAGCTAATCAGCGACTTATTTTTTTTTTTAGAAAAATCGAAATTTTTATAAACGATAATTAAGGCCTCGTTAGATAATTCTAAATATTGCATATACATCAGCGATACGTTGATCAAGTTCGGCTGCTTTGCATACTTCATTCCCAGTTTATGGGAAGGAGCAGTAGTTAGAAAATGTTTGAAATTCAAATTTGTACAGCAGTAAAAGAATTTTGTAAAGTCGTTATAATTATTTAATTTCAGCACAAAGGAGTTGTTGAATAGTACTATGTAGCAAGTTAGAAAACATTTTTTTTATGTAAAACTTAAAAAACAAAAGTAGTAATTAATTAATTAGTTGACAAGCAAGTAGCTTTCCGAAGAATATTTTTCTACAACTCTCTCTCTATACTTCCTTAATTGCAACGATGCCTTTCACACTATTATATAGTATTTTATAAGTTGGTTATGGATCTCATGTCTGATTGATATTATTTTGTTGCAGGCTGTTTATTTTCAATATGGGAAGACGGGCTTCCGATTAGGAAAACGACATTTTGAATATTTTCGAAAACATATGATTCATCGACACATGGAAGGTCCGGTAAATTTATTCTGGTACGTATGTATTGAACATTAAATTACTATAGCGCAGTCTTTATATTAGAAAATGAGCGTCGGATGGTGTTTGTAGCAGTAAACGTTGTAGCTTTAACATTTTACTCAACGTATAGTTAGGGTGGTGCCTACACATTTACCAAGAAGCATATTCAATCAATAGTTGGTAAATCCTCACACTTGGTATGATCAAATTTCTCATGCTGAAACTGATATTAAAATTGTTCTCTGAATGTCATTTTTTGGCAGTGGTCTATTATGATATATTTTATCGGACTTTTTCCACTGTCTAGGGTGTATATCACACGTCTTTTCAGGAGTTTTGATCTACTTCCTTCTTCAGGTGTTCCTGGTTAGTCCTGAGGACTGATATTGTACGTTTTTATACGTAAACTCGTGCCTCCCTTGGGGGAGACGTACAATATCAGTCCTTCTTAGGACTAACCAGGAACACCTGAAGACGGGAGTACATCAAAACTCGCAAAACGTCGTGTGATATACACCCTAGACAGTAGAAAAAGTCCGATAAAACGTATCATGATATTAAAATGCCCCATATTTGAACTTTAATGCAAGCAGCGTTCAAAGATATTGCAGTTCGGATATTAAGGTAACTCATAATGAAAGGCCCTTTTTACCGTTCCTCTCAGGGGTGCCAACAACCCAGGCTAGCTCAAACTCTCGACGATTTGTGATTCTAGGTAAAGAGTAGGCGGCAGCTGTGAAAGTTATTAATTAAAAAGAAACAACACGGGCACCAGTTGCCAACAAAAAATTAGTCTGAATAACACTCACTGACCTCAGCTTATAAAACCTAGACTCTAAAAAACGAGGAGGTATCTCCCTATCAACAAAGACAAATGCGAGAAGTAATTCAAGTATGGACGCTTTAATTTAACACACTCAAGTGCGAATATGGATTTGCGCTGATGACAATTTCAATTACATTATCAACGGTCACACACATATACACATTAAAAACAATAAAAACATCTACAACTGAAAAAAGTACATCAAAATTGACTTTTCTCAAACAACACTAGATTATCTTTTTCTCAGTCGTCCAGAAGTTTTAAAAAGATATAAATACCAAGCCAAGTCCATCAAATGCAAAAGAACTTGGTAATCCAAAAGTACAGTTAAAAATTACAGACATTTATACGGGGTTCTTATGTTCAAAATGAACCCAGATGGTTATTATTAATAAATACACAAGACATGCGCGGTTTGTTGTATGCAAGATGAACCCAGGTATAATTAAAAGTTAAAGTAATAATAAAAAAGGTGTTATCAATATAAAAGCATTGAATTAGTTAATCGTCTGAAACCGATAAGCGAAGATAACCCCCAAATTAAAGGAGTGTTAGAGCAGTTCAGAAAAAATTGTCGTAATACTAATCTGCAGAAATATCTAAAGGCCTGCAGATAACAAAGTGCATTCATAATTACATGATCTTAACGCTTTGTCAAAAACACAACTAGCCTCTGCTTAACGCCATGGGTGTTATCTAAACCAATAAAAAGAAAACCCGTTTACTATCTTAACAATTCGACAGTTCACATTATGCGAATATAAGAAACACAACAATCTAAGTGATAAGCATCAAAGGTTGTTTAATTATACACAACTCGTTACTAAAGCAAGATTTAAACAAATGTTATGTAAAATCAAGATCTTCAAAATAATTATAGGATTTGATAAGCAAATTAGGTAATGAGACAAAAGGTTTAAACTATTGAACTATTAAATGATCAATACAGGCAAAAATTCTTCTTGAGATTGGCAAACAAGCAAACTTAGTGTGCAAGCATAGCAGAATGAAATTTCTTCAAATGTTAAAATTTTCCAAAATGAGAATACGTCGCCCGCTCTACACAGATGTATCAAAAGTGGCATAAAACCACCGTATATTTTCGCCCAGCTCAGAGCGCAAATTTAAAGGCAAAAACATGATTTGAGCCCTTACAAGTGCAATTACATTTATCTATTATTTTGATATCTTTTCTTTTCTTTTCTTTTCTTTTCTTCCACTTCTCCATCAGCAACGCAATTTCCCGAAAAAAAGTTTCATCTTGCTCAGAAATCCATACCTTCATGTTTTCTTTGAGACTTGAAGCGTTACGGAAGTACAGATATCCATGAGCCTGCATGAGTCTTTCATTCTGCAGTGCTTATTCTGAACAGAAATATTTCTGGTTGTGGGTACTCAACACCTGGCTGACACACACCTTTCGACATATTATGCAGAAAGTTATGAGTGATGTAAACACTTCCTTGTGAAACGCCAACCTCTTGGACAATCTGCGATATTCCTTTTTGCGAGTATCAATCAAGTACTGCTTTTGAGTTTTTTCATTACTATAGCTTTCTGTAATTTCATTGCTTCTTAAAATGCTAGATGATGCCCTACTTTTTCTTCCCCGTTATTGGGATTGGTTAGTTTTTCTTATTTCCAGTTTGAAATTTTCTTGTTGCAGTCATAGAGGCCGACAACAATTTTTGTTTTCCTGATACGATTTGAATTAATTACAGGAAAACGTCTGAACGAAATGCCTAATATTAGTATATAAGAATTTAAGGATAGTAAAGGGTTCAAAATGTGAGGCCAATTTATTCTATGCCACAGCAAATATATGAGTTAGGACCAAAAACTAACAAGTTTTTAACCTAGTGCGCAGAAACCAGAGGAAAAATACGAAATAATAGGTTTTTTCAAATGTTTAGCCAACAGCTACCTTTATGTGATACTCAACATATGGGTGAGTGAATAAGCTACTTCAAGTTATAGCAGGAAATTTCATTACACGGAGTGCAATAATTGCAAGTTAACAAGGTGGCCTTTCTTAAAATTGTGACCTTAAATGATTAATCAGTTTATCGCATAATAAGCTTAATCAGTTACCCTTACTGATAGTGGTAACAATCTATAGTTATTGGCGTTAGAAATGCTTACATATTACTAATTCAATGGGTAGGGATATAAAGTATGATTTTGAGAACGTGAAAGTTTTATCGATGTTCTAATATTTTTTTTTAAATTTCATCTAAAAAAGTAGGCTTTTTTAAATTAATTTCAGTGCGTGAATTGCCATTTTTTTTTCACTCGATGGGAAAAAGTAACACTGCTTTTAATTTAGGAAGGAACGATTTTAAATAGACGTTTCCTTAGTTACCAGAACTGACCGATGCACTTGACTAAAATTAAGGCAAATAAAATTCTATACAAAATAGGCTTGGATTTGAATATTTAATGAAATTTTAAAAAAATTTATAGACTCTTCGTGTTAGCATGCTTATTTTTCACGCGTGTGGATTATTAAACTCGCTGCGCCTCGTTTAATAACCCTCCACACTTGTGAAAAAAGTTGCACTTCTGACACTTGTGGTCTAAATAACTATTTGATCTTTTAAATTCGAATCTAACAACTTTCGCGTTGTAGATACGTAAGAATATAATAAAACACTAAAAATGGTTATTTACCTAACAAGTTCGGGAAGGTAATTTTCCCGATTGAGCACTTTGTTTGCATCACGACCGAAGGGAGTGCTGCATGTAGTGCGAATTCGGGAAAATTCTTCCCGAAAAAGTTAGGTACAATGTTTTTTGTAGCGAATAGTGAAAATATTTTAAAAAATTAAAAAATGATTAGTGTTTTACTACTTGACTGAGTTGACAGCACAAATCACTAAACTTTTATACGTATCATACGCACCTGTTAGCTATTGTCGACGTTTATAGCATCTTTGATGTTTGGAAGCGCAATTAAACCAACAAGCGGCAATTATGAAAATTTATGAAGAGCACACAATTACCCTAGTTTTTGTTGGAAAGTAAAAAGCACCGCAGTGCGGGAAAAGTAACTTTCGGCGCATCGGGAATGACTGGGAAATATGAATTTTGAAGTCATGAGTACAAAAATAATTTTATTTATTAGTACAGCCTACTGTGTGCTAAATTGAGAACAAACAATTAAAGTGGTACCGACATGTACACCGCATGTACATCACAAGATACCCGAAACTGATAATGGAGAATGGAGAATGAGAATGGCGGGAAGAAGAACAAAAGGCAGGCCTCGAATACAATGGAAAGATAATATCAGGCAGACGGGTAGTATAAGAGGAAAGAATATGGAGGAGGTAAAAAGAATGGCAAGAAAGAGGAAAACCTGTAGGAAATGTATAATGGGCCCAACGCCGTGAGGCACAAATGGGAGACGAGAAAGAAGAAGATGTAAAATTATTCATAGTATATAATTATATATAGTACGAGGTATGATCAAATAATACTGTGAATGGGGCCACATTGGTGGATATATCAAAGGAATATTGCATTAAACATAATCTAGCGCCCTTCTATCATTATACTGGCAAGTGTCAAATTGATCTACTGTTGTCTTTGTAAATTTGTTTTTTCATTTTGTCGTCAAAATGGATTGTGAACAACGCGTGAACATAATGTTTCAAACTTTGAAAAAGTTTAAAAGAAACGCATGAAATGTTGATATTAGTTCAGAGATGATTCAGTAACTCTCAAGATTGTGTACAAGTAGTTCGATTTAGAAAAGGTTTGGAATCTATTAACGACGAGGAACTATCTAGACTGCAGACAACAATATTGAAAAAGTGAGTGAAGTGGTTCGATCAAAGAGGAGATTGGCCATTCGAAATATAGCTGATGGCCTCCATATCTAATTCAGTGTAGCAAATTTTAGATAAAGATTTAAAAATAAAACAAACGAGTGCAAAATTTCCTTCACGCATTCTGTTGGTCGGTCAGAGCAAAATCACTTGTCCATATGGCTTCGGATAGTAATTTTTAGAATACTGTTGGAATTAGGGATGAATCTTGGGTATATAGCTATGATGCTGAATTCATAGCCGAAAGCACTCAACTCTTCAGACCGATCAAAATCCAATATCAAAGTGATACTGATAGTTTGTTTTCTATTTTGATGGTAGATATTCGTGAGTAGAAGTACTACTGTAAACTCTGAATGCTAAGGAAATACTAGAAGGTTTACGAAATGACGTGCAACGAGAAAGGCCGGATAAGTGAATTGCTTCTTATCTGCTGGTTTTTGGACGATAAAAAAAATTACTGTGTCCGCAACCCCCATATTCGCCTGATTTGGCACCCTGTGATTTCTGGCTCTTTTCAAAAATCAAAGTGGTCACGAAAGGAAACAGAAGAGATTGAAGCTTCCACAACATTACAATTTTATTAAAAGCACTCAAGAAAGATCTTTTCCAGAACTGTTTTGAAACTGAAACAGTTACAGAAGGTTAACATTTTCCAGTTACACTCGCATTGCTCAGTCTACGAATAGGAATGATAGTTATAAAATCTAAGATATTTTTGTTTTGCTGTATTTGATAACAGAAAAAGTAAGTTGAAATTCGTAGCCTTTACTTTTTAAGCACAGGTTTTCGAAAAAAAACTGATGACCGTTACACTCTGTCAGAACTGTGTATAGAACCAGAGACCGGAAAACCGCCTTTTCTTTTTCGATCACGGTAGAAATCTTACTTCCAGATGGAGTAATCATCAAACCTCCAAATATAAACATTGTGACCATCACACGAATTTATTTTACTGCATAACTTGCACACATATTTCAGAGAGAGTGACAATTACTTTAAAAATAATAATACCAAAATAAATGTTAATTCTTTCTCTCCCGAGATATAATACTTATTTATATATCTAGGGAGCAAAGGCATTCATTTCCTCCCTCATATAAAATGTAATGCCCAACACGTAGAGTAACTCCGGCTAGTTGGAAATTGACGGTTTTGTTTTTTTAGATTAGGGCGCAAAAGACAACTTTTCATACAGTCCGAATCGAACCTAAGCGCCATGGAAATTCGTGATACCACAGCAAAAATATTCTACATAGCTTTGACTAACAATGGCATTTGAGGGAAAATTCAACGAATATAACTGTAAAAATTCATTTTGAGCAAATTTGGATTGCTTTGAGTTCTTTTCCATAGGAGCAACTAATACAAAAAATTATAATTACTGTCATCACATTGAAAATTTTAAAAAAGTTGTCGCCAGGATCATTAGTGGTTATGTCGAAAAATTATGCCGCTTGGAACCACTAGTGGTTATGTCGATATAATTCTTTTTTATTGGCTGAAAACAGAACAACGCTGCATCGTCATTGGTCTATTTGAATTATTTGACAGATGTGTTAAATTGTCTGTAAAAATGTTCACACATTCGCCTACTCATCTAAGAATTCATATACATTTTTTGCATGATTGCAATAGAACTAGAAATTTTATGTGTCTCGCTAGAAATATAAAAAGTATAATTTATCAAGTACAATGCAGTGTGCCTATGAGTTTTGACAGTTTTTGATAAGAAAGTATAGGCTTATTAGTGGATGTAATTACCGCAAACAAATGCAAATATGTTTTATTATAGGTGCCATTTACGAGCATTTAACTAATTTTTAAAAATTATGTAAGTTAAAGTGGGCAGTGCTAGTGCATTTACCACCTTCTCTATACACGAAAACAAAGAACCCAATTTTACAGAACTGCTAATTAATACATGAAAGAGAAAGCATTGGAGATTATTGTATTCGCAGTGTCAAAATAAATAATAAATCATCGTCAGTAAAGTAGAAGCAGTGACATAGCCAGGGAAAGGGCTCGAGGGGCTGAAGCCTCCCAAAATCTAAAAAAAAAATCTCTTACCTGTCTAAACTAAAAATTGACAATTCAACTCTGTGTATATAGACTAGAGATATTAATGTAAATTTGTACATTTTTCGTTCCAAGAGTGTAAATTTATTTCGACGTTTACTGTATGTATATCATTATAGAGGTATACCATCTGTACGTTGCATCAATAAATTTATGATTTGAAAAATACCGTAATTAATTTCATTTCTTTATAATAAGTTGTAATATACCGCAAAAAATATTCACAGCCCCTCCCCTATTTTTTTCCCTTGGGATGGCAGCTGTTGAACAAAAATCATGGGTATGTTCATTAAAAAAGTCGATACGGGGGCGGCTGTGGAAATTCAAACGTATGAAAAATGTGTTTGTGGCACTGTAAGTCTATGTCAAATTCGAGGTCATCAGGTTAGGTTTTGCGTCAGGTTTGACATAAACTGATGCAAAACGTAACCTGCTAACCTCGAATTTGACATATACTTTTACAGTGCCATCAACATATTTTTCATACGTTTGAATTTCCACAACCGCCCTTATGGACTTTTTTAATGAACATACGATACATTCTGTAAAGATGCACTTAAAATATTATTTTCTATTAATATTATTTATTTAAATATTTTGCTACAGTTGTTTTACAGCTTGTGGCACATAAAGAAAAACCAACTTGAATTGTGCTAATATAAAAATAGAAATACCTAGATACTTTTTTCTTTACTCTCCATAATAGGGATATCAGCGGGTACCCGGATACCCGGGCCGACCTGGGTAATAGCCAACCAGTGTAAAGCGAACCCGGGTAATAGCCAACCCAGGTATATTTTCAGGATCCGGGTACTCGACTAGTAAATTATGTAATTTCCAGAAAGTCGGCTTTTTTCGGAGATGATAAAAACTTAAAAACAACAGGAATAAGTTCTAGAAAAACATAACCATGCAGTAATAACTAGAGCTGATAATTACATGCACTGAAATGTACGAAAATATGCGCATATATATTTATAAATTTTGTTGTCTATATGCACTCAAAGTTACAATATATGCACATAATATGCTCTTAATTTTTTGAAAATAAGTAGAAGTGTTCTAAATAACGTAAAAATTGTTATTATTTTGTATGAATATATTTATTTTTCTAATTTTTATTCAAAGACGTCATTAATTTTCACCTTTGACTATATAAACATCGACATTATATAAACATGGACTGCCAACACCAACTTCACGTTGTAAGCCACCATAAAAATGGGATTTCCTCTAACCCTATCGCACTATTCTTCACCAAACACTCGGAAGTTCGACTCTTGAAATGGATTCTATGTCGGCTGATTCCTTATACATTGCTTCTATGGGAAAAGTGGGGGTTGCTGGCAGTCTATGCCTATATAGCCAAAGATTTTAACAGGGATTTCCCCTTTCTGCTTATTTCGATACATGCAATGCACTCCAGCGGCAAAAAGTGAAAGTATATATCTCAGTCACACACAAACATTTTATTAAAAAAATTAATGAAATAGTAAATCTTACAAAAAAATCTCAAAAAGTTCATACATTACAAATTATTGCTAAATATAACCAAATATGCAAAATCTAGAAAGTATGCTCAAAAAGGTATAAATATTGAAAATATGTAAAATGAAACTTGGCTTAAACGATTTGTTTTCACATAGTTAGTATACATATGCAAAACGTTTCGCCGGCATAACAATTATAAGAAATATGCATTTGCCATATAATATCAGCTTTAGTAATAACAAGAATCACCCCATCCCATACCACATAATGTTGTTTCTTGTTTCATATAAAGCAATAAATTCGCTTCACGGAAATATTCAACCCGTCAATAGTAATTAAATCGCGTCAGTATGGGATGAAGTAACATAAACAAGCCGGGGTCTGCAACTCAGTGATTAAGCATTCTGACTACTGATCTAAGGTCGCGAGTTCAATCCCCAGCTCTGGTAAGATTTTTAAAAATTAAAAAAATGCATATGAAAGCTGTGAGTCCAATGTTACTGCGATGTGTAGCATGTAAAAGATCCCTTGCTAGGGTTGGAACTCCTTAGTCTGGGCAAAATTCTAAGTAGAACTTTGACCATATGACCAAAGCAGTCGGTGTTTAAGGTAAATACCTGGTACTTTGCATGCCTAGACCTTGTCCATAAACAAACGAACATAAACATCCTCTGTGTGATGTTGATAATGATGTTGCTACCAACTTTTTTCTTCGATTTTGATTTCAGAATAGCCAATAATTTAAAAAAATAGATAAATATGTACAGTTAGTGTTTTCCATCTGGAAGTAGAGTGCAAATTGGAAGAAATTGTAGCTACCTCAGATGTTCAGATGTACTCTAACATTTTTGTTATATATTTCAGGTACCCGAAAGTACCCGGATACTGTTTTCGGGTACCCGGTTTTTTTTTAGACGGGGTACGACATCCCTACTCCATAAGCATTTTAGAATACCGACACCTGTTTAAGGTACCAGGGTTTTAGGAGAAGAAGAAGAAGAAGATAAAACTTGGTTCTTCGGGCAACCAATATTTTGTGGAGAAAATTGTTCGGAATATCTTGTAATTAATTAGTAGATTTAGTGTAGATAACACTGCATACCCGTTAGTTTTGGCTAGTATGTATATGTATATGGGCTTAATAAAGAGAGATTATTATTATCTGTTGCCGTCATAGTCTAAGTATAGTTAACTTAACTATATTTTTTAAAGTAGTGAGAATAACGTGTCAATTACCGTTTTCTAAAAAAATAAATTTTAAAAATAAGTGCAATGTATATTATTATCCTTGAAGGAAAACTATTGACATAGTCAATCGTGGAAAAACTTCTTAAATCATTCTTTATCATTCTAATTCAACATACAACAATGTTTTTGGGATTAGTTTCACATATGTCAAGATATTGAAGTTTTAAACAGACATTTTTCTCGCAAACACACGAATACGTACGTGATAAGGATAGTTGAACCAAAAAAATAGTATTGATTATTCAACACTATATTGAACAAACCAATGAAAATTGTTCAATTTGTCAGAAACGGCCAATCATAATTGACTTTCATTGAAAACACCTAATGTCACAGTGTTTTCACGCGAGCCCGATTGGTTTCAACGATTTCAATTTAGTGAGGAGCCTTTGACTGACATTTCACCAAAACGTCAAAGTGAAGTTTGCAAATCAGCGTCGTTCTAAAAACTCATAATAATCGTCTTGGAAGCTCCAGTATTGAATTAATTGTGGAAAACGTTAAAAATGTGTGCTGTCGAACACGGTAAAAGTCATCTACCCATATTGTTGAATAATCTTTCCAAATACCACTCAAGGTAAAATTTTTTAAGAGAATTTTTTTCGTCAACATGCAAATTATTGCAAATTTCTCTCAACAAAAACTGCTCAAATTCCACTCGACCTGCGGTCTCGCTGAATTTTTAACGCAGTTTTGGTTTCGAGAAATTTAAACGCAATAATTTGCATGTGAACGAAAAAATTCTCAAAAAATTTTCACCTTTTGTGGTATTACCCTTGATTATTCAACACTATAATGAACGAACCAATGAAAATCGTTCAATTTGTCAGAAACGGCCAATAAAAATTGACTGTATTTGAAAACACCTAATGTCGCAGTGTTTTCACGCGAGCCCGATTGGTTTCAATGATTTCAATGTAGTGAGTATCCTTTGACTGACATTTCACCAAAACGTGAAAAAGTGAAGATTTGCAAATCCGTCGTTTTAAAAACTCATAATAATCGTGTTGGAAGCTCCAGTATTGAATTAATAGTAGAAAACGTTAAAAATGTGTGCTGTCGAACACGGTAAAAGTCATCTACCCATATTGTTGAATAATCTTTCCAAATACCACTCAAGGCAACATTTTTTAAGAGAATTTTTTTTCACGACCTACAAATTATTGCAAATTTCTCTCAACAAAAACTGCTCAAATTCCACTCGACCTGCGGTCTCGCTGAATTTTTAACGCAGTTTTGGTTTCGAGAAATTTAAACGCAATAATTTGCATGTGAACGAAAAAATTCTCAAAAAATTTTCACCTTTTGTGGTATTACCCTTGATTATTCAACACTATAATGAACGAACCAATGAAAATCGTTCAATTTGTCAGAAACGGCCAATAAAAATTGACTGTATTTGAAAACACCTAATGTCGCAGTGTTTTCACGCGAGCCCGATTGGTTTCAATGATTTCAATGTAGTGAGTATCCTTTGACTGACATTTCACCAAAACGTGAAAAAGTGAAGATTTGCAAATCCGTCGTTTTAAAAACTCATAATAATCGTGTTGGAAGCTCCAGTATTGAATTAATAGTAGAAAACGTTAAAAATGTGTGCTGTCGAACACGGTAAAAGTCATCTACCCATATTGTTGAATAATCTTTCCAAATACCACTCAAGGCAACATTTTTTAAGAGAATTTTTTTTCACGACCTACAAATTATTGCAAATTTCTCTTAGCAAAACCTGCTTCAAATTCCACTCGACCTGCGGTCTCACGGAATTTTTAACGCAGTTTTGGTTTCGAGAAATTTAAACGCAATAATTTGCATGTGAACGAAAACATTCTTGATTTTCACCTCTTGTGGTATTACCCCTGAAAATTATTTTATAAATTTTAAAGGGCATTAAGGACTAGCAGGTTTTGGTCACAAAAACCTTCAATTGTAAACAAACTAAATAATTTAAAAGGATACTAAAACAAAAATACCGATCCATTAATTAACATTACTTCTATTGTTTCAGTTTGAAACAGTGTAATAGAACCTGTTCTGTCATTAGTTCTAGTAACGTAAGACGTGTTTTTTACATTTTCACTTTAAAACGTGAAAATTGGTTCTAAGAAATTCAACTGTAACTGATATAGGACAATTATTTCAGCTACAGACGATCAAAAGGTCACACTTAACGAGAACGATGCAGCAGAGGGGTGTAAATACCGCCATGGAAACTGAATCTGAAGGGCATACATCACCCCCTCAGTCCAGGGGGAGGGTAAGTATCAGTATGCATAAGATTTTACATAAATGTATTTAGTATCTTAGAAAATTTATTAAATGTAACAATATTTTCTGTTTATTGCTTTATGAACTCTTAATTAATTACCCATTGTTTGAATGTTGCATATAAATACTACATCTAGGTGCAGGGTATTACATTATTATCTTTCTATTACCATTTCAGTGTTTTTGGTTTTGTCAAATTCCATGTAAAAGTGTAAATAGGAATTTCTGATTTTTTTTAAGCAACAATGTGACCTAGCTTATTGACGTAGAGTATATAATTTTTACCAATTTTTTTTATGACACGGTGAAGCAATGCAGGGATCAATGATTCAATTGATTTTTGGTTACTCAGTGATCTTCTGCAAATAAGGGAGTATATGCTTGGGTTTATTCTGTTCTTACCAATGTATGATATCTCTTAGCAGTGGCTTCAGGTTGTAGCTTCGTCCAGCAAAGCATCTTGTGAATTTTGTACAGACACTTTGTAGCTCAGCAAAATGAGGTTGATATGTTACTATTGTAGTAGGAGGTGTCATTGGAATTCAATTGTTCATCATTGCATTAAACTTGCACTGTGATATGCTAATACTCTGTATGAGCCCAAAATCATGTGAGTTCGCCCAATTGAAGGTTTTTGCATTTAGATAATGTGTCTCCAAAATAAATACCGGCAATACAAATTTTATTTCATTATTTTATTTTTATTTTTAACACGAAGTATAACAGAATACATAGTATCCCAATGATAAGACATCGCATATTACACATATATGTATACATAGATGGTTAACGTTAACATATTCAGAGATTACCTATTGTATTATGATAAAATACAATTAATTTGACATATTTTCAAATTGAAATACAGCAGAGAAAGAATAATAAAAAATAAATGGACTGAACTTTTGTGGGCGAATTTTATTGGTTTAACCTAAACAAAATAATATTTTCACCATTGTGTAACATAACATCGTCTTTGTTCTTTAAAATGGCATGTATACGTTTTGGCATGGTATCTACACGATTTTCGCACTCTTGTGGTGAGAAGGAATTTCATATTTCCGCTTTTAATTTTATTATTTTTTGAACATGGCAACTTTGGAGTTGTTTTTTTATTTTGTTCCACAGTGTTTCGATCCGGGACAAATCGGGGCTACTAGAAGTCAAATCTAGTAGTCTAGCATTTTCTTGTCTAAGACATCATCAGTTTAGCGCCATCTTGCTGAAATGTGTATGTATTTACAGTCAGACCTCGCCGTTCGCGGCTTTGCGGTTCGCTGATTTGATTTTACGCGGGGCTCCTTTGTGCTCCCTTTCTTTGCCGTTCGCGGATGGAATTGACAACGTTAACTGTTTGAACTTTCACACGCTAACGGCCGGTCTTATGAAGACCACTAATCTGACGTTAACTTTAATTCGCTGTTAAAATTAAAATAAATAAAAGCGAATAAAATTAGTTTACTAATGAATGATGAGCTTTTGTTTATTTTCACAGCGATTTAAAGTTAACGTCAGGTTAGTGACCTTCATAAGACCGGCCGTAAGTAAATAAAGCAGACGTATGCGGTTTATGTCATGAACACCTAATTAACATTATTTATCACGAACTTGTAAACACACTTATCGAGTCTATTTATTTGAATCTCTTATTACCAAATCGGACCTGAAATAAATTGTAAAATTTAATGTTTTTTGTTTTAGCGTTTTTTGCTTTATATTTTATGTTTTGAAAATGTACGTATTTGAATATGTTTTGAAAATGTATGTATTTCCATGTTTGTATACGCACGTTTATGTATTTTTGAATTTTTTGAAGTTGCATAGTATAAATAAATCTAGTTTATAGAACCTAACTTCGTTTTTATCATTTATGTGTTTATGCACGCATCGCGGTTTTGCGCTTCGCGGCATTCTTCAGGAACGTAACCCCCGCGAACGGCGAGGTCTGACTGTACTATCCTTGACCACGGCTTCCTGGATTAATGCGAGACTAACGTTTCTATGCGGCCCGCCGCATTTTTAGTTAAAGCCGTTTTTTATAGTTTGTAGAGGCGCTACAGGGCATTGCACTTGTGCGCGTGGTTGCGTATTTACGTATAACAAATTTGTCTTTTTACTTTTTTTTACTATAAAGGAAGTATTGGATTCACCCCAAAAATTCGAAATTGAGTTTTCAACGGATCTTCACGTTTTAGAGTCCCCTGATCCCAAAAAACATTTTTTTTTTCATTGGTCTGTCTGTCTGTGTGTGTGTCTGTGTGTGTGTTCTTGTGTCTGTCTGTCTGTCTGTGAACAGAAAATCTCAAAAACGAAAAGAGGTATGGCGTTGAAACTTCATATATAAGTTTTGTGTACTATGTAGATGAGACAGCAAGCTTTTGAAGAAAATTGCATAACCGGAAGTAGGTGTTTACTCTTGTGATTTTTCAGTTTTTTTCGATTTTTTCAAAAACGGCTCTAACGATTTTTTTTAAACTTTACATTTTTCTTACATTTTTAATGTACTTCAACTAACACTCGATTTTGTACCGTTTTTGTAGAATTTGTAATTTTTGAAAATTTTTAACAAATGGTTAAAAATTAAAAATGAAATTTTTGACCAATTATAAGATCACTGTAAAAGGAAGTTGTGTGAGTGTATCACACCAGATTTTTTTTATTAACTCCTATTTTAAATAAAACATCCGGTATATTATTACATTTTTGAATTCACCTTAAAATTCTAGAGAAAATTTGTCTCTTCAACTAACACTCGATTTTGTACCGTTTTTGTAGAATTTGTAATTTTTGAAAATTTTTAACAAATGGTTAAAAATTATAAATGAAATTTTTGACTAATTATAAGATCACTGTAAAAGGAAGTTGTGTGAGTGTATCACACCAGATTCTTTTACTTCCTTTTACAATAAAGGAAGTATTGGATTCACCCCAAAAATTCGAAATTGAGTTTTCAACAGATCTTCACGTTTCAGAGTCCCCTGAACCCAAAAAACATATTTTTTTTCACTGGTTTGTCTGTCTGTCTGTCTGCTGTGTGTCTGTCTGTCTGTCTGTGAACAGAATATCTCAAAAACGGAAAGAGGTATGGAGTTGAAACTTCATATATAAGTTTTGTGTACTATGTAGATGCGAGAGCAAGCTTTTGAAGAAAATCGCATAACCGGAAGTAGGTGTTTATTCTTGTGATTTTTAAGTTTTTTTAAATTTTTCAAAAACGGCTCTAACGAGTTTTTTTAAACTTTACATTTTTATTACATTTTTAATGTGTATTGATGTGAGATAGGTGATTTTCCAGTTGAATACTTCTAAAGTGGGGTTCTTTTGTTTTTTTTTCTATTTTTACTTCCTTTTACTACTATAAAGGAAGTATTGGATTCACCCCAAAAATTCGAAATTGAGTTTTCAACAGATCTTCACGTTTTAGAGTCCCCTGATCCCAAAAAAACATATTTTTTTTCATTTGTCTGTCTGTCTGTGTGTCTGTGAACAGAATATCTCAAAAACGAAAAGAGGTATGGCATTGAAACTTCATATATAAGTTTTGTGTACTATGTAGATGAGACAGCAAGCTTTTGAAGAAAATCGCATAACCGGAAGTAGGTGTTTACTCTTGTGATTTTTCAGTTTTTTTCGATTTTTTCAAAAACGGCTAACGATTTTTTTTAAATTTTACATTTTTCTTACATTTTTAATGTGTATTGATGTAAGATAGGTGATTTTCCAGTTGAATACTTCTAAAGTGGGTTTCTTTTGTTTTTTTTTCTATTTTTTTTATTAACTCCTATTTTAAATAAAACACCCGGTATATTTTTTGAATTCACCTTAAAATTCTAGAGAAAATTTGTCTCTTCAACTAACACTCGATTTTGTACCGTTTTTGTAGAATTTGTAATTTTTGAAATTTTTTAACAAATGGTTAAAAATTAAAAATGAAATTTTTGACTAATTATAAGATCACTGTAAAAGGAAGTTGTGTGAGTGTATCACACCAGATTTTTTTTATTAACTCCTATTTTAAATAAAACATCCGGTATATTATTACATTTTTGAATTCACCTTAAAATTCTAGAGAAAATTTGTCTCTTCAACTAACACTCGATTTTGTACCGTTTTTGTAGAATTTGTAATTTTTGAAATTTTTTAACAAATGGTTAAAAATTAAAAATGAAATTTTTGACTAATTATAAGATCACTGTAAAAGGAAGTTGTGTGAGTGTATCACACCAGATTTTTTTTATTAACTCCTATTTTAAATAAAACATCCGGTATATTATTACATTTTTGAATTCACCTTAAAATTCTAGAGAAAATTTGTCTCTTCAACTAACGCTCGATTTTGTACCGTTTTTGTAGAATTTGTAATTTTTGAAATTTTTTAACAAATGGTTAAAAATTAAAAATGAAATTTTTAACTAATTATAAGATCACTGTAAAAGGAAGTTGTGTGAGTGTATCACACCAGATTTTTTTTATTAACTCCTATTTTAAATAAAACATCCGGTATATTATTACATTTTTGAATTCACCTTAAAATTCTAGAGAAAATTTGTCTCTTCAACTAACACTCGATTTTGTACCGTTTTTGTAGAATTTGTAATTTTTGAAAATTTTTAACAAATGGTTAAAAATTATAAATGAAATTTTTGACTAATTATAAGATCACTGTAAAAGGAAGTTGTGTGAGTGTATCACACCAGATTCTTTTACTTCCTTTTACAATAAAGGAAGTATTGGATTCACCCCAAAAATTCGAAATTGAGTTTTCAACAGATCTTCACGTTTCAGAGTCCCCTGAACCCAAAAAACATATTTTTTTTCACTGGTCTGTCTGTCTGTCTGTCTGTGTGTCTGTCTGTGAACAGAATATCTCAAAAACGGAAAGAGGTATGGAGTTGAAACTTCATATATAAGTTTTGTGTACTATGTAGATGCGAGAGCAAGCTTTTGAAGAAAATCGCATAACCGGAAGTAGGTGTTTATTCTTGTGATTTTTAAGTTTTTTTTCAATTTTTTCAAAAACGGCTCTAACGAGTTTTTTTAAACTTTACATTTTTATTACATTTTTAATGTGTATTGATGTGAGATAGGTAATTTTCCAGTTGAATACTTCTAAAATGGGTTTCTTGTGTTTTTTTCAATTTTTTTTTATTAACTTATTTTAAATAGAACACCCGGTATATTATTACATTTTTGAATTCAGCTTAAAATTCTAGAGAAAATTTGTCGCTTGAACTAACACTCTATTTTGTACCGTTTTGTAAAATTTGTAATTTTTGAAAATTTTTGACAAATGCTTAAAAATTTAAAATCATATTTTTGGCTGATTATAAGATCACTGTAAAAGGAAGTTGTGTGCGTGTATCACACCAGATTTTTTTTGCATTGATTATGCTTTGTGCAAAGTAAATCACACCGACACCTGCCCCAGACATCACACTATTGTAGAAGTAAGATTCTTCACTCTTTTTTCAAACAGTCAGATTGATATGCTTCAGATATTCTTTGGATTACCCTGCTTTGAGAATCTCACGTAAAACTTAAATCTAACTTCATTGCTCCAAATTTCGTTGGGCCAATGCTCGTTCGTCCAGTTTTTGTGACATTTAGCTCAAACAAGACGATTTTTCTTTTGTTTCTTAGTTAGTAAAGGCTTTTCCCTTACTAAATGTTTCTCAACTGTAAATTTAAATTCAAACAGTATGTTATTGAAAACCTTATAAAAATTAAAATCAATTATTTTCAAAACTGTCAAGCTAGTACTTGTAGAATATTGTTTTCCTATAGCTTCGTTCCACAAAAGAGCTAAAACAATGAAGTTGTTACTACCTTACTACTACTTGTTTTTACTATATGGCCCAAAATTCGTAGCTCAGCGCCAGTAAGCAAACACTTTCTTGGGCAATGCGGTTTTGGAGCAACAGATGCAATTGGTTTAGACAATTTAACAATATTTGTTATTATACAGGGTGTTAATTAAGTACGTATACAAACTTTAAAGAGTGATTCCTTGATCAATTCTGATAAAAAGTTTATATAAACATGGGGCCTAAACGGCTTTGTTTTAAAAATACAGGGTGTTGAAGTTTAAACCAAAAACTTTTTTACAAAAATTTTGAAAAACGGCTGGAGGTATCCTAATGAAACTTGGTGTAGGTTAGTATTTCATAAAGTGGCATTGTTCAGTCAAAATAAATTTAATTTATTTCTACCAGTGGCGTGCATCGGGGCAACCTCAGTTACCTTATTTAGAAAAATCTAGTACGCCACTGTTTTTTAGCCAAAAGTTTTGTAGCTATTGTAAGATTGTTTGTTATTAAATAATATATTTTTAAAACTTTTTTAAGCTGTATTTTGAAAACGAAGCCGTTTTGATCCCATTAAAGTCCAATTAACGAAATTGCTGTTACAGATTTTTCCGTTTTTCTCGAAAAAGGTTTATTCTATCAAAAATATAAAAGAGCCCTCTTTTGTATAGTTTCAATGGGTGAAGCTAAATAACTTGTCGTGTTGATTAAAAAACAGTGGCGTATCAGATTTTTCTAAAATAAGGTAACTGAGGTGGCCCCGATGCACGCCACTGGTGGAAATAAATTAAATTTATTTTGAGCAAACAATGCCACTTTAAGAAATACTACCATATACCAAGTTTCATTAGAATACCTCTAAACGTTTTCCATATTTTTGAAAAAAAGAAATTTTTTGTTTAAACTTCAACACCCTGTATCTTGAAAACGAAGCCGTTTAGGTCCCATGTTTGTATGAACTTTTTATATTAGAATTGATCAAGGAATCACCCCTTAAAGTTTGTCTACGTACTTAATTAACACCCTGTATAACGAGGTAAACCTAATTCTTTTAGGGTGGTATTTAACAGTCTACCAAATTTACCCAATCTTTTCGTACAAAAAAATTCTTTTGTTTCCCAAAAATACTAAATGCTCACCAAAATTAATAAAATGCATAAACTTAGAGCGACAACCAAATATTGACATCATGCTAGTCTCTTATATTATTTGTTCCTAAAAATAACTTTGGTTGGCTAAAAATGCTAAATGTTCACCAAATTTTATGCCGCATTAATTCTAACATGATACCCAGATATTTAATTTTCATCAGTGTCTTATATTATTTAGCAGTTAAAAAAACTATTTGTTTAGCAGAAATACACAATGTTTACTATATTTTATAACACATTCAATTTCAAAAGTATACCCAGATTTATAATTCTTGCCTAAGCCTAAATATCACTTATAAGAAAAATGTATCATGTTTTATTAGGTCTTGTTTATAAATGGCGACATAGAAATAAGTCTGCAGAATTCTTATTCTAATTCCAAGTAAATTATTTAACAACAATGAAAAAACTTTATGTGTTTGCTATAGCCACACTTTAGAAAAACGAAAACAGTTAAAGTAATGTTTAAAACTCAGCTATTATTCGAAAAATGACGAAATAAATGAACAGTATTTTTCAAGTTTGCTTTTTAATATTTTTCTAACGCATAGGAATTTTTGCATGAAAATTTGGCCACAAGGGTTTCCAAAGGCGCGGATTAAGATTATGTTAAAAAATTTGGCCGAAAAAAATCGCTAATATTACTTTGTGAAAAAATAGCCCCTTTTTTTCGTCCTAAGACGGACGCCTATGGACCCATTCTTATGTGTCCTTGTGTCCTCGGTGGCACTAAGGGTATATACAGTCCTTGCAAATTTGAACAAAATTGGTTGGGTACTTTGTGTGATACATGATCGTCCCCATGAAAAGTGAAACACACTGTATATAAAAATCTAACACAAAATTCACAAAACAAAAATGAAAATGAAACTTATTAAGTCTTTTCGTACGGCAATACACTGGTTACACTCGCTGTAAAAGCTACCAAGCACAGTGTGCGGCTGGAAGCTGAGGCCTTCAAGAAGTTTGTCTGGAAGCGACAAGGACAGATGCGCAAGCTTATTTCATTTTTGAAGTAACAGAATAATTATTTGACGCACAAGTAGTTTTTCGAGAAAGACTAAATATAAATGGACAACGAGAATATTTATTATGTACAGCACGGGTGCGTAACTTGAGCGTTCTAAATTTGGTGAACATTTAGTAAAATCGGTAGACATATAGAATTTAAAATGTAAGCAATAGTAAAACAGCACGCCACATAGCTATTTTAGTGGTGCTGTTCTCATTTTCTGAAGTATAATCATTTGGGTTGCATTAAGATTTTTTGATGTTTATTAAATTTTTTGGTGGACAGCACTAGGGATGTATGGTTTAATTTGGTGTACATTATATTTGATCCCATTCTTTTACAATACAGCAGGCAGATTTGCCTGATATTGGTAAATTAACAATAGTTTTTCCCAGATCTTCTGATAAATTTTTACCTTGAACCATGTTTGAACTAAATGTCAAAAGTGTTGTTTATAATAAACAACTGAACGACAATATTGAATAAAATATCAAATATAACCTGATTTTTTACTGAATATGTGTAATATTTGTACTTAACAGTAAACATGCAAACTGACGAAAATCAACAACAAATATTTATCAGTACTGCACTTTTTCCCAAGATGTCATTTTAGTTACTATTTTATACAATACAGGGTGTCCTGGCTTTTTTCCCGCATTTTTTTTTATAGATAGTAAATGTTATTCTGATCAAAAAATTGTATATAGAGCTATACTTTTTTTCGACTCCATAACAAGTTACAGTATGTTACAAAAGAAATACGAAAATTTATTAATGTAATAAAACAAACACATTATACTAAATGTTCAAAATGACCTCCACCAACTTCTATGCATTTCTGGCAACTCGTCACGATGGCTTCTTGCACACGACTTGTCATTTTGACGTTATTCTTTAACATATGGAAAGCATTTTCAATGCGTTTTAATAATTCCTGCAGGTGCCCGCTAGTGTTCTGTACACTTACGATTTCAGATAGCCCCAAATATGAAAATCCTTGATCTGGCCAGCGAGGTGGCGATTGAACAGGTCTACTACCACGGCCAATCCAATGCTGATTGTAATGGATGTTTAACCCATCTGCCATAATAAGCTAGAGCACCATCCATGTTGACGATGATAAATTAGTCATATTTTAATATTTCGAAATTACCGTAACTTGTTCGAGTCGAAAAACAGTATGAGTCTATATAAAAATTTGTGTCCAGAATAACATTTACTATCTATCAAAAAAATTGCGGGAAAAACCTTATATAAAAATATGTGGAAATGTTCAAATAATCATAAGAATTGTCACATTTTAGTTCCGATACAACTTCTGTGTCGACTTTTATAAAACATTAAGTCAGAAAATGCGTTAGGGCGAACTCGTGACTTTTGGCTCGTATATGTAGGTTTATTCTTATGATTCACCCCTGAGCTTTGAACTTTTAGGATACTTTATTTTATAATATTTTTTCCCCAACATTTCCATGACTTAACAGAAGATGTAAACTCTCTCCAACCTCTGCAAACTATTTATTTCTATTGCCTTATTGTCATTGGAGAACTACTTCCTATGGAGTTTTTGGCAACAATGTTAAGTCATTCGAGGTTAGATCTGCAGGTGTGATAGAGGGTCTACTGACACAAATCTTGCAATGACTGTTTAGCAACACAACAACTTTGATTGAGCTAATTTTTTCTATGAAAAGAACACCCTTGATAGTTTCTTACGCATTTTAAATTTCCATAAAACGTTCCAGTGATTTTGGTTTTTTTGGATAAATAATCGACCATGATCACAAATAAAATTTCTTCACATAATGAAACATATTTCTGCTGTACATCTTTTGTTTCTTTGCTTTGACCTGTTGCAATATTGATAGAGTGATGATCATAAATTTATTTTTTACGCTATCTTCTAGGACCATGTCCAGAAGGAGATTATTTTCAGTTGTTCAGTTATTTTTTACTCTTTCTCTAGGTCAGTAGTTTTCAAACTTTTTGGATTGCGTACCCCTATGACAGAAAGAAATAGTAGCGCGTACCTCTGATGTATACAGTGTGTTTCACTTGAAATGAAGGCACCTCTGTGTCTTTTTTATTTTTAGCATAATGATTTGAAATTGAAATGTAAGCTACCTATTTGGATAATTTTTTATACTTGCGTTAGCAATCAAGGAAGGCTGGGGATTTGATTTCAAAACGTTTAGCATTTTCAAAAACATCCAGATACAAATTTTTGTGGCAAAAAGATAAAAAGAAGTTTAACAATGATGCCGAATAAAAACAAAAATGTTCGTGAAGTTTAGATTTTTTAAAAATTTTCAGGTTTTTAACTGATTTTGAGTTTTTTCAAAGCTGATTTCTCTTTCAAAAATTCTTCAAATTAATTATATTGTTAGTATCTAAATTCTTTATTTAAAAAATCAAGATGGTTATGTAGGAAAAAGTGAAAATCAATTTCAAGATATTCTCCACCTTACGAATCCGTGTAAAAATATTTAAAACTACATTTATTACAAAATATTGCTCAAAGGTTTATTAACATTTTTTTTTAAACTAGAAATTATATTTAAGCAAATAAATTCAGTCACAATGCAATGAACAAGATCCTGAAATTAATTGAACTTTACATTTTATTTTTCATTTTAAACTTAATTATTTTACTATTAGAATTAGACCAGTGAGTGCAATTAGTGATCTGCAATCGTAATTAGTTTGGTATTTTAAATTTTTTAAGATGTTTTATAAACTGGTTTCTTCTTCTTCTTCCTCCTCTTATTGTAGGCCAGTGGTCTGTTTTAACCCTTAACCAATGACATGGATGTTTCAGGACATAGACACTGACGTGCGGTATATCATACCGTTGCCTATTATTCTTTGTTTTTAATGTTAATCTGTCTTATATCACTGTATTTGTTTTTTACATCAATTACTAAATTATTCTTCACACTTCTTTAGAATACAATACGACTCAAAATAAAATTAGCTTTATTTTTTCGAAAAACTTATAAATGCATGCATAATATTAAAAAAAAATGTTGGGACATTGCCACAAAATCCTGTATAAAATGGTAAAATAATGTTTAAATAACAAATTAATGGTATTAATTTAAAAAAAGATTAGAGTAGAAAATACTGACAATAACTGCACTGCTTTTAACTATAGGAACGTAGTCACTGACATACGGTACGTGATACCACAAGAAAACTTTAACGTCAACGTAATTCAAAAACTAAATGCATACTGAAACTGCAGCAGTTGACAATAGGTACAGTTACACACCACTTGAAGGTACACAGATGGTTTTCTAGGAATCTTTTGTCGTTTTACAACAGAATGTATTTTTGGAGCGGTATGGCACACCGCATGTCAGTGGTTAAGGGTTAACCACAAAGTGGTTCTATGAGCCTTCTTTACCTTTAGGCCGGGTAGGTGGCTAGCCTGGCCCGTCGAAACGGAGGAAGAGTTCCCTTGTTAGGGGTTAACGACTACCGTAGGTGTTAGCGTGGTAGCCGGGGAGCGTACAATTTTTAAACTCTATGGAGTCGCCGGGATTCGAACCCAGGCCAATCGCCTGAGAGGCGAGCATTTGCTCGCGGGGCCATCCGCTCACCTATAAACTGGTCTCCTAATGTTAAATCCATGTTTTCGACCTTGGCATGCATGTGCGCGCGCTGCCATCTTGAAAAAACCAGCCCAAATCACAGAAAAATCTAGTTTTTCCTATATATCTCTTTTCCAATACAAATTTCGTTTAAAGTAGCCTTAACATATTTTGTAGAGCATAAAATTTTCTACAACTGCTGTATTTCCAATTTTCTTCTATCTCTAATAGGTACCGAGATATAAAGTCGTAAAGATGTGTCTAAGTTTGAAAAAACAAGTAAAATGTACGACTAGGGTTGGTTTTTCGTATCTCATTTGAGTGCAATTTTGAGAAAAAATTACCAACACCAATTGAGTATAGCATAAAATTTCATAAAAGACGTGTATGTTTTATGTTTTTTTAAATCTCTATTAGTTATCGAGGTTGTAGTCCACCAAAATCAGGTCAAAAATTTAAACAGCGGTATAGTGTTTTCAACTCGTCATTCTCTTGACTCTAGTTTCTGTCTCTTATTCGGGCCCTGAACAGCTTTAATATTGTCTCCCGCTATCTCATCAGCCGAATCTGTGGCGACTGGGTCACCAAATTCCTCGTCATCATCAACAAAGGCAAGTATATCTCGGCCTTTCACATAGAGTTGCTGGTCAAACGATACAAAGGTGGTTTGTTGATTCTGAGAGCGGCTCTTTCCACTGGCTACTTCCAAGGAGGTCAGCACTGTGTCATAATGAGTAGGTCGGGAGTCGATGAATGGTAAACATAATACCTTCGACATTTCATAATTTCCATCTGATGTTATCTTCTCCATAAATCCATTCCACCCAGGGAGTGGAGAAAATTTAGACCATTTCCCATACAACCAAACAGTGTTAGCTGATGATGGTCAAATACCTTCTGACAAAGGATGAATATGTGCAACGTCTTCAATTCGGATTTTCTGCAAACCGCTATTCTTCACTCCATGAAAAGATTTCAAAGGAACAGAACCAAAATTTCCCACTAGTTCCCTTGAAAATAAATGCTGAACACGCCGAATGTTTTGATCTGGCCGTACAGATGTAACAGGGGTCACAGCTACAAACTCTCCCGTCCAAAGTCTCTATATTAAAATCCACATTATCAAATACGAATTTGATAAAGACGTTATCTTGGACTGGAATTTCCGGATGAAGACTGTCAAACTGTTCACGTCGAGTTGCCTCTTTGTAGGAGCATGAAAAGCCAAGGGCCTAGAGAACATCAATGAGAATTTTTGAGCCAAATTTTTTGTACATGTAGGCACCTACACCTGTAAGAAGTGATAAAACGAAAGATCATGGCCTTGTTGCTGAAATCAGGGTGTGCGATAAGGCAACACATTTTCTTTTCCATCCTCCTGCCCTGCCATGTTTTCCTTTGTTTATCACTCTCTCATAAAACTGTAATACTGTACGTGGAATGACCGAGTTCACATCTTGAAGAAAGTCATCTGATCAACTGTAGTTTGTCAATGGGTACACTTTGGATCGAATATATTCGCTAATAATATATGCAGCAGTTCTTACAATCCGACGACGTTCCTCCATGAGCGGAGCTCCAGTCTTGATACCACTGGTTAGTAATTATTTTGTAGCCAATATTTTTTAAATACACAACTGGCGTGTTTTTCTTTTTTCAATAAATAGGATGTCGTCACCATAGTGGCTTTCAAGTTTCGCCCTGGCAGTTTTTACGTTAGGCCGAAAGTCCCCTTCTATTTTACCCGTTAACTGTTCCAATGAAAACTGACATTCGTCTAAATTGTTGAGCAGATAATTATAAATATCTCCCAAGGCTTTATCAACATTTTTACTAAGGGGTGGGCCAGGTTTCAATACAGAAGGAGGCACGAAGGATAACTTTTTGTAGCAAGACGCATATCTTGCATCTTGTACCACCCAGTCAGAGCCTTCAGACACTAGAGCAACACGTTCAATCACTTGTTGGGCCCACCCATCACCCCGTTCTCCAGCTGTTTTGGTAATCGTCTTATCCACAGACAGCTGCTCCACCTTATGTACAGGATCTTGACATACGTAACTTCTTCTGCCTTTAAAGATATATTTCAGTTATTCCTTCGCCATAAAGAAAAATACTTTGTCTTGAACTTAAATTTGGGGCCATTAGACCTAAAGAGAACGAGTTTGCGCCGACGCTCTACCTCTACGAATAAATCCGAAGATGGGTTTATCAGTCATGTAGTTCTTTTGACAAGCAACGTGCACGGTGATTTCCATCAAGTTCTTCAACAGCGACTGATGTGAGGTGATTCCTTAATTCACACTCGCATTTCAAAGTGAAACAACTCATCCTCCTTTACTAATACCACTTCATCATCACTCAAACTTTTGTCACAAATGAAGCAATCTGCTCCTGCCGAAACCGACATTTCAAATCAGCTTAACACACGTCCACTGAGCAGTTTTAACAACGCAAAAATATTGACAATTGTTTCGCACTGAACGCTCACGTACAATACTGAAGAGCGCCCGTCCTGGAACTAGATTTTAGCCACAGCATCTTTACGACTTTATATCTCGGTAACTATTAGAGATAGAAGATAATTGTAAATACAACAGTGGTAGGAAATTTTATGCTCTACAAAATTTGTTAAAATTACTTGAACAGAAATTTGCATTGGAAAGGATATATACGGGAAAAACTAGATTTTGCCGTTATTTTGGCTGGTTTTTTCAAGATGGCGATGCGCGCGCGCGCACAGGCGCGCTAATGTCGAAAACTTGGATTTTACAACAGGGGACTAGTTTATAAAACATATGAAAAAATTGAAACTACCAGAATAATTACGATCACAACCCCTGTTTTTCGCTTATTGCCTTGGCCTAAATGTAAGTACTAAGTATTTCATTTGCTGTAAATTTTTTTAAACAAGATACCCTAGTAAAAACATAACCTCTCCTAGTGACTTATAAAACCGTTTTTAATACGTAAAAATGAAAGAAAGTTTTTATTTTAATAAAAAAAATGTTCTGGTTTTAGTCTTTTTATGTTATTAGGAGTAAAAGTGATACTTTATGTGGCGAAGCTGAAGTTTATTTAGCCGAACGTCAGTGAGGCAAATAATTCAGCTAAGCCACATAAAGTCACTTTTACTCCGAATAACATATACTATTTTATCCGCAAACGTATTCAGGTAAATTTCATTAATATACATTTTAAAAAAAGGATGCATCGGCCGGGAATCGAACCCAGGCCATCCGCGTGACAGGCGAGCACTGTACCCCTGCGCCAACCTCTGTTGCTCAAATAACGCGCTACTGTAATGATATATGAACATACTGAATCACCCGAGCTAATAGCACACGGCCACAGCAGTTGTTACACCATAACCCACGGGACAGATGCTCCGATCCGCTGCTTAAAGGTTTATTTAAATTAAAACTTTTTCGTACTCTTTTTGAAAATAAAAACCGGCCTACGATCTAAGTCTAAAAATTAGCAAAATGTTAAGCTGTCATACAATTTAATCGGCCCAGTATCTTCGGAGGAGATAGCGAACAAATATAGAAAGAAAGAAGAGAGCAACGATTTTGTGTGCTTAGGCAGATAAAGTACGCAAAAGTCGCTATTTTATCTGCTTAGGCAGATAAAGTGATACTTTTACTTTGTCAATAAAGACACATAAGTTGTCACTTTTGTGACGTTTGCGGATAGAAATTCTTATTTGGAAGTTTTTGAGGATGTCAAAAAAGATTTTGAAAATAGAAGTTTCTGCAAATTCACATTTTTAATCAATTGTAGGCTGGTATGCAGAGGTAGAAATAATCCAAAATGTAGTTGAAGTTGTCTCCTTAGGGATCTGTACAAACTACCAAACTTCCAAATCATCGTGCTTAAAATATCTAAGGTATTTAGGTGCCTTCATTACAAGTGAAACACACTGTTACAGGGTCCGGCAACGACGCAGGGGTGGTAGATATTTCTAAAACTGTGAGAGTTACATGAATATTGTGTACTATATAAAAGTTATAGGTACGAAAGTGGTACACATTGCTAAAATATTTTTGATTATACAGGGTGGCTCAAAAAAGTTGGCGAATCAAACTTACCTTTTTTTTAAGGAATGCCCTATATTTGGGTAGCTTAAAAGTTTTGCATTGAAATACTCATCATATTGATATCAAGTTGTATTGGCCTAACGTCAAATGTTTCGGAGATATTAACGATTTTATTCAAAAAAATGCTGAACTTCAGGCAGCTGCTGTAAGCAACAGAAAACAATTGAATAAAGCAAAACGTTATCAAAAAGTTATAATTTTCGTGAACTACCTTTCAAATTAATGTAAAATCGTGGATCTGGGCATTAATGCTATACAGGGTGGTCAATATTTGGAAATTTAATAATTTCGCATTTTTATCAAATATAACGCCCTGTATATTTTTATGATTTTGAAAGGCCCTTTTAATGAGTTTTCTTTTGATATGTCACTTCATACATCTAAATTCAAAGGTTTTTCAGTTATGCATGTTTGAACATAAAAAACAACTTAAGCTTCTTAAGATGCTTTATTTGAAGGGATAACAAACAAACCTTATTAAAATAATGATTTAAACATTTGGTTTCTTATCAAAAAAAGGTAAAACCAAGTTTAGGAAACAAAAATCCAGCCACTACTCAAAACTAGAAATAATAAAATACGGAAAAACTAAATAAAGTAGTAGAAAATTAAATCTGAAAATTGATTAAATTTAGGGATAGGAAATGAAATGTCAGAAGAAAGCTTATTAAAAGTACTTTTCAAAATACAGAAATTTACAGGGTGTTCCATTTAAATAAATCGAAATAATTATATTTGCTGATTATGAGTACTCTCTACAGCTTTAATACAGAGCTGGAAAAGAAAATTATTTGTACATTTAATGTAATTACGTATAGGATTTTGGTGTATTGGCATTTGTTGTTTATCTGATTTTATTTGACCTTGGAATTAATTTATTCCTGCATTTATCGTTTTTACTTCCTTTTACTATAAAGGAAGTATTGGATTCACCCCAAAAATTCGAAATTGAGTTTTCAACAGATCTTCACGTTTTAGAGTCCCCTGATCCCAAAAAACATATTTTTTTTCATTGGTCTGTGTGTCTGTCTGTCTGTCTGTCTGTCTGTCTGTAAACAGAATATCTCAAAAACGAAAAGAGGTATGGCATTGAAACTTCATATATAAGTTTTGTGTACTATGTAGATGAGACAGCAAGCTTTTGAAGAAAATCGCATAACCGGAAGTAGGTGTTTACTCTTGTGATTTTTCAGTTTTTTTTCGATTTTTTCAAAAACGGCTCTAACGATTTTTTTTAAACTTTACATTTTTACTACATTTTTAATGTGTATTGATGTGAAATAGGTGATTTTCCAGTTAAATACTTCTAAAGTGGGTTTCTTTTGTTTTTTTTTCTATTTTTTTTATTAACTCCTATTTTAAATAAAACACCCGGTATATTATTACATTTTTGAATTCATCTTAAAATTCTAGAGAAAATTTGTCTCTTCAACTAACGCTCTATTTTGTACCGTTTTTGTAGTATTTGTAATTTTTGAAAATTTTTGACAAATGTTTAAAAATTAAAAATGAAATTTTTGACTAATTATAAGAACACTGTAAAAGGAAGTTGTGTGAGTGTATCACACCAGATTTTTTCGTATTTATTATTTCTTGTATTTACACTGACTGCATTTATATTTTCTAAACTTGGTTTGCGTTTTAATTTTTGGAGGGTCAAGTGTTTAAATCATTATTTTAACGGCGTTTGTTTGTTATCCCTTGAAATAAAGCATGTTATGGGGCTTAAATTGTTTTTTTCATATCTGAAAAACAGTTGAATTTAGAGGTATGAAGTGACATATCAAATGAAAGCTCATTTAAAGGCCGTTTCAAAAATATAAAAATATACAGGGCGTTCAATTTGAAATAAAATCGAAATTATTAAATTTGCAAATATTGACCACCCTGTATAGCATTAATCCCCAGATCCATCATTTTACTTTTGAAAGGTAGTTCACGAAAATTATATTTTTTGGATAACGTTTTGCTTCATTCAATTGATTTTTGTTGCTTACAGCAGCCGCCTGAAGTTCAGCATTTTTTTGAATAAAATCGTTAATATCTCTAAAACAGTTGACGCTAGGCTGATACAACTTGATATCAAAATGATTATTTCAATGCAAAACTTTTAAGCTACCCAACACCCCGCTCAACACTATTGTAGTAATGTGCACCACCTTCGTATCTACAACTTTTATATACACAATGTTCATGTAACTCCCATAGTTTTAGAAATATCTTCCATCCTTGCGTAGTTGCCGGACCCTGTATATACGTTAAAATATCGTGGACTGGCAGCTTTAAATGCCTCCACATTTAGCTACAAAGACTTCATGTCTGCACTTTCTAAGAGTAGATGATAGTGTCGCTGGTATCAATTCCTTGTCTATTTAACGTTCATGAGACTGCTGCTCTATGTTCTTGACATCAGTTACACTCTTTCTCCATTCCTTTATATTTATTCCTTCTCTGCTTCTTGTATCTATGTTAACCTTGGTCTTTGTGATCTTCTGGTTTGCTTCGTAGATTGCATCTGCGTGACATGCCTCAACTATCTTATTTAATGTGTGAAAATGGATAGGGTTGTCTCTACGTACTGCATTCTCAGTTCTGGATAACAGTTGATAATCGGATATAGATTTGTTAACATTTTTCGCTTCTATCAGCATTGTCAATCACCCTTTAAGTTATGGACCATAAGTTTTTCCTGTAGAATTTCTTCAATGTTTCAATGATTCCTTGATTCATCGACTGGACAATTGAAGTTGTTACATTAGGTGAAAAATGAGCAATAAAAATGACTTACGCGTGTATTGGTACATTGTAAAAGCAGTAGTAAAACCTTTGGATTCAAATTGTTATTGTAATATATCGCTAACATTTTCTTGTTTCATTCAAGTTGTGTATTGATGCTTACCTACGACTCTTTCACAGTCATTTTCCCTTCACATTTTATATTTGATTAGGTCTTAAATCATGGTTTTTGATGATTTGTTTCAAAACAATCAGTCATGTCAACGAAATAAGCGAAGATTGAGCGTCATATAGATAACTGGTGCAAGGAAATTCTAAATTATAAGAGGGCAAGATTAAACTGCCGTACGGAAAAATTGCTGTGGGGTAAATGGGGTCTTCGTATTTTAAAAATAATTTTATACAAGGTATCCTGGAATTAGTTTAGGATATTAAGGAGCTTGCATAGGTATTTAAAATAAAGCAGAAAGTTGTTTCACGGAACAAACTTTACATTGGTGAGATTTTGATTGGCTTCGTAATCAAATAGTGTCACACTTGTTTCTCGAATAAAACCTACTCTACTTAGTATTGGTTGAACCCAGTTTAGCCACAATGAGTATAAAAACTGTCCCTATCGCTTAGTTGTTGGGTTTCCAAGCCCTGGGACCAAAAGTGCTTTCGGGACTAACAAGCTAAATTTTAAGTCCCGGGACTAGTCCTGAAGATACCGAAAATGATCCCGAAAAGGAAATAGTGTTCAGCTGGAAAGTAAATTCAGAAGAAAACAAGTGTTTTAAATTAAATAAAGTATTTTTTATTTAAATATTGTTAGTATAGTATAGTTTATAGTAAACAAGTGTAAATAAGTAAGAAATAAACTATTTTGACATAAAATAGGATCTTAGAGCTACAAGGGCATTTAAGAAGTCATTCCCTAATTTAAAACAAATTTTGGTAGAAAAAGATCCTGCCACTGAAAATGCTCGGTCGGATTCCACCCTGATAAATATATAATACCTCTCCTGTGTACTCAAAACGCAAATAATGCAGAATGTGCACGAGTCATCAGTAGTTTGCCAGACACTGGTGAATACCCGTCCTAATTCTCTGATATTGTAATCTCGTACACACCTTAACATGGTCCCGGGACTTCACCTATGGTGGCTGTGGTCCCGGGACTCAGTTTTCTTTGTAGAATCCCGGGAAGGTTCCGGTTCTGGCACCTGGTACTGGAAACCTTACCTATATGATGAATATTTACTTTATAGACACGCTTTGTACTTCTATAGTGAAGCTCAATAAATTGTATTTAAATATAGTAGTTTTGGACACTAGATTTATATTGGCAGTACTTATTTGTTGGCAGCACATTAGTTTGCAATTTTAAATATTGAGTTTTCATCTTGAATGGAAGAAAATTTAAAATTTATCAATACAGATAAAAAACGGTCGTAATTTCTGATAGCGACTTACGCCAGTACGCCAGTCACAATAAAGCAAGTCAAATGATTTTTAGAGAATAATAGGAATGCTGATGAAGTAAAAACAGCTGCAAGTAGCTGTTTTGAGGAATTTAAAAAGTTGTGCAAAGGCACAAGTTATTTCAAAATAATTTAAAAAGTTGGAAAAAAATTATCTGTAAATAATTGAGCTCATAATCACTGTATTGTTGTTAATTTCCGGGTTAATTATTAGACTTCGATCAATAGTGTTTATAAATATTCAAAAATCTAATGTTCAGACTGTCGAAAAACTTTCAGAAGAGCCAAGAGTACACTACTTGAATATTGAATTTTTTAAATACCAATTGAACCGAAAAATTCGCAAATACCACGAGACAACAAGTATTCTACTCTTCACAATTTACTAGACCATGATAGTTTGAATTTGGAATATACAGTGGGTTACACAAAACTGTACAAACTATTGAATTCGATGGGGGACCAATATAAAAAAAATTATTCCACAAAATACATGATTGATTTAAAATTTCTGTTGGAAAACTCAAATTCCAAAAAAATATTTAGAATATGCTGACGGCGAGGAAGGAGTGACTTATATTTATCTAAGTGAAACCCAAATATACCAGAACCAGTGTTGAATTCAGAGTGTTTTTGGTTTAACATAAGATATGTAACTGTCACTTACGTAGTTTTAATTACAATACTATAAAAATTATGACTCGAACTTCAAAACAATAATGTTGATTCTTCCACAAATCTGTGACTTAATCTACAATTATTCAGTGCTTTTATTATTACTCTATGAATCCGACGCCCGAAAGCGCATTAACGATTAGAGAAGAAGAAGAAGACTCTGTGACATGTTAAAGTGGAAAAAAATTTTTAACTAGAATCCAGCAATGTCAACTCAAGCACAAGAAAATATCCGACATTCTAAAATCTAGTGTCTCGCCCAATTCCAAAACTAATACAGGATTTTTATAATTTTTAATCATATTTGCTACCAACTATATGCATTGACGGTAGTACAAAAGATACACTTGAAATTACTAAGGCTATTTCGTTTTAATATAGTTTTAACATACTGTGAAAAAAATGATACATGCAACATTCATTCAATACAATGAAATAGTCACATACTCAATAATAATCGACCTTTTTAATTTCAGACCAATTCAAAACTCAAAGTACTTGTGCGCAGTCATGCCATGCGAGAAGAAGCATCTCCGCCACGCGATCCTCCTCACGCTTCTGTCATGTCTCCGTGCATCAAACTCATTCCTTCACCAAGTTCATCGCCGAGTCAGTCTCCTTCTCCCACGATACCCAAGCCTGTAGTAGTATTAAGTCCATCTATCAGTAGGGGTAACTCGCCGTGCCGCTCACCAATCTACATCTCCCCCACATCCACCTTGGTTCCATCTCCTATATCCAGGTCTTCACCACAGAGCGTGTCTCCACATTTGTCCGAAAATGTGGATAGTCTAAAGATGCAACTCTGTAACCATCAAACCGATACCTCGGACAGTGGATACGGTGAATTGCAGAGGTGCAGCAGCCCACGGCATTGCAACCACAGTGCCAGCAGACACGGTAGTCAGGACAAGCTGCACGTCTGCGAGGGTAGCGCGCTGTCATCCAAGACAATTGAGGAAACTAGTCACATTCAGAGTAGCAATAGAAGAAATTTGAAAAACGATAAAGGCATGTGTGACTGCACGAACCAGGCTTGCACGAAGTGTCTGAAGAATCACGAGAGGAATATTAACAATAATATAAGTAGTAATATTAATAACAACGTTGTCGGGAGCTCCAATACTTTAACGGTTAGCCGGGTCACGAGGGGGAAGTTGCGGCAACAAAGTTCATCACAGGGTAGTTTCGAAGGTAGTTCATCAAATTCACCTTGCTTGAGTAGAGGTACGAAGTTTGCGAACAGCTGTGACGGATGTGTATAATGCATTTCTAATTATGATTGCAGATAGTAGTTCTGAACAATACACAGATACGACAGGCGTTGACCTTGAGCAGTTTATTGCCGAAACTTTAAATAGAAATGCTAAGGATCGGGCGCTAATGTTACGAATTGAACAGGAACTAGTCAATCTTGCCAAAGATAAAATGTAAGTATATTAAATTTCTAATATTTATGTAGTTGAATAAATAGCGTTATAAAGTATTTTTGCAAGATTCCAGTTACAATCTTTCTTTGACTAAAGTATCTGAAAGTAAACTAATTTATTATTTATCTTTATGTATTTTCAAGAGTGGTTTTTAGTTATAGCTGATATGTTAATGTACTTAAAATTTTCGAGTTGATAGACCAGCAAAACAGTAATTTATTAAAAATAAATTAGTTATTGAAGGTATTGTTAGATACGTGAACAAATAGCACATACATCATGTGATTTTTGTTTGCGTTTTTGTAGTTTCTTATTTACTTAAAAGATTTTGATGCTGAAAGTTAACAAATTTTGTTTTTTAATTTTTTCTTTTGATCACGATTTGAGACATTCTCTACCTTAAAGGTTTTCAATCCATTTATTTTTGTTACTTTCTGAACAGGATATTTAGATGTTTCAACTTTCTGTACCACATCCCTTATTGACCGACCCTTTTACTTCTCACTTAAAAGCTATTGCTCCTTTTGTTTTGATCCTTAGACTGATTTTTATCTTCTAATTGCGCCGGACTTCTCTAATTATTAAACTGAGGAGGAAAGTAAACAGGAAACACTTGAAAACCATTTCACGTTTAATGAAACAGCTTGATTGATTTTATTTTTATGTAATTTATCAGTTTGTAGTTATTATAAAGTATTATTTTTTAATTGGGAAACCGTAGTTTACTATGGCACTATTTCTTATATTTTTTAACTAATTTTTGCAAATATAAACGTAATAAGGTTTTTTGCTTTAGAATGTGCTTCTCGGCATTCTTCTGCAATGTAATCCCCGCGAACGGCGAGGTCTGCCTGTATATTACGCAACAAGTTTAGAAAACCACTTTTCTAATGCATTCCGTAGACTATTTTATCGTATTTCATAAGAAATGTGAAATAAAATTTTTATATAAAAGAGATACCAAGCTGAACAGAACTCGTTTCTATATACTGAAGCACAATAAGCAGTTCCAGTTGATGTTATGCGTATGGCAGTACTGAAGTGTATTGCTGGTGGCACTGTAAGTCTATGTCAAATTCGAGGTTAGCAGGTTAGGTTTTGTGTCAGACTATGTCGAAACTGAAGCAGAACCTAACCTGCTAATTTCGAATATGACATAGACTTACAGTTTCACTAATGATGCATTTCAGTAAATATTGCCAAACATAAAAGAAATCGTTGTTGCTATGTTGTAATGGTTGCTATGGTGCAAAATACTACTTTACTCAACGATTTTTAATGTAGAATTGTAGTACATTACCATATGAAATGCGATAAAAAATAGTTGTTTTATTACACTGTATTCCCCAACTACATGGGAAGGTTTGGTTGAATACTTTAGAACTGCTGATAGAAATAAAGAAAGTGTTTGAATAACAATTACGAATATTTCAACAATGTTGAATTTAGTAGTTTTAACTTATTGTTTAAGATATGTCATGATAGTTGCAATATTAGGAAATTGTTTTAATTTATCAGCTCTTTTACAAGTGTTTTTAATGGGTAACTTTTGTCTATATTAAAAATTCTTTATTTAATGAAATTACACCATCAAAGCTTACATCACTGTAAGCAAGAGAAATATAAATAAAGAATCTATGAGTAATATTTGATGAGAAGTTTATAGTCGATTTGATGAGACGTTTATAGTCGATCCGTAGTAGAGTTTTTTCAAATCACTAGGGGCCGGTTGCAGAAAGCAATGTCAAGTCTGGTGTTAGCTAACGCGACGTCAAAGTGAACAAAAACGAATCAAATCTCAAATGCTTATGGTAACTAATACATTAGTAAACAAAATTTGATGCGATTTTGTTCACTTTGACGCGATGTTAGCTAACACCAGACTTGACATTGCTTTCTGCAACCGGCCCTAGGTGTTCTTAATAAACAGTTGAAATATAATCCATTCCCGTGACGTAAAAGTCACTTATCAGTTGGTTAATATGAAAATTGCTGGTAGGGTGTTAGTAATTTTTGCAATTTATGTTGGTGCCATTTTCAATTTAAATTCAAGTTTTTATTTTTTACTTTTACTTTGACATATGAATTATTGAAGTACATTTTGAATAATTATCTTCTTATAGGATTTGTCTTGTTGCATATACAGGGTGATTCAAATTAAGTGCGCACCATTGCTATCTTTGTTATTATTGATTTTACAAAGTAGGTTATATTAGCAAACTAGTAGTGTTTTTGGCGCTGATTAATATGCAATTAATAAAAAAACAATCGAATAACGAGTTTGCGACAAAATAAAAAACTTTCAGTTTCCTTTCGATTGGTTAAAAAACAAATTTAATCCTCAACAAAATCTCCTCATAATAGCAAGACTCTTAACATAAATATAGTATAAATGTTCATTTTGTTTTATATTTAGTATTTAGGTGCATCATCTTTTGATCTTATCACTGCTTCTATACATTTTGGCATTGAATTTACTAGTGCCTGACAGAATTCTGGAGTAGTAAGAGTTCCAGATAGCCCTGAGCTTATCCTTGAACTTATGATTTTTGCCTGCTGGACTCTTTTGCAATTCTATTTTTAAGTATTATTTTTTGCAATCCAACTCTTAGCTGTTCAAGAAGTATGACACACAGCGCCATTCTGGTGAAATGTGTATTCTTCATTAAGAATTTTCAGACAGGGAATGGATGGTCAAAAATGATCTTGGAAAATCTTTATGTAAAAGGGTGTTTAATTATATAGCTGATCTTGATCACTATCAGTTCAGATAAACAATTTACTGTGTTCATACAAATAAATAATTGCATTATGAATTAGGGCGTAAAATGTCAAATTTCTACTTTCAATTCCATGTTTTTCTTGCTAACAATTTTTGTTTTTTTTTACTTTGAAAAGGTTTTTTAAATCTACTTCAATTTTAATCGATTCAGAGCTATTTATTGAAGCTCTTTTTCTTTTAAATTAATTATCTGCGAGGATCTATAATATAGCTATAAGGATGTACTTCTTTATATTGATTTCATTGATCTTTTTTTTTTTTAGAAAAAGTCATTACAAATTTCCACCGATGTCTAGTTATCAGCGCATGTTAGTTCATCGTTGTGCGGCATATTTCGGTATGGACCACAACATTGAGTCATCGGGTAAATGCGTCGTAGTGAATAAAACCAAGAGCACGAGGATACCTGACATTGCATTTAAAGAGTACATCAAGGAGGACATTGTGTTTGTCGAGGAACCCCGCCGCTCTATATTAAAACGAGATTCTAGCAGTATTGAAGATTATAGTTTTAAATCGCCAGATAGACAATTTAGCTTAGAGAATAGAAGGAGCAAGAGCTTCGAGGAACGGGAGGAAGAGTACGAACGAGCTCGAAGACGGATATTTAATAGAGATGTAAGTAGTGCTTTTTCTATACTATAAAAAGGTTAACGGAGGTATTTTGTAGTGCTGCTGGAAATTCGAGAAATTCTCTTGTCTTGTCTTGATCTTACCTTGAATCGAAGACGAAGTTTTTGATTCAAATTTAAGATGAGACAAGATTAGAAAGATTTGTCAAGACTCAAGGTTTTTTGTTCAAAATTCTTGAATCTTGATCTGTGCTGCTGTTGAATTGGACTAATCCAGTACCATCTCATACATAGCATGCCAGTTTACATCTTTCAAACGATACATTGATGTGAGCAGTATTTTGTTTTTTTGGCTTTGCTTTGAAAATTGCATATGATAATCTTGACATGTAGGAGTTTAGCTGATTTAAGGTTTTATATTTTAAGCCCTTTGAAGAAATAAACCGTCAATGATGGTAATAAACAAAATCACAAATTAGTTTACCTTGCTTTTAAGCTAATACTGCTACTGTAGAGCATTTTAAGTGTAATTTTGTGACTTATTCCCTCCTTCTTAAACATATACGAGACAGCCTACATAAACTTGAAACCGTTTTCCATTTAAAATTAAAAAAATTAATATTAATGCCATTTTGGGAAAGGGTTAAATTGATCTGTTATAGATATTTCCAAATAAAGAACTGAAAGTATGCATGATTTGAAGCTTATTTTTATTATTAAATTAAATAAATCTTCAGCCAGGTGAATAATACAGTTGAATCTCAATAGCTGAGGCTTGATTGCATTGAAATCGATGCACACATCTTGCAGTTAACAATTTTTTCCTTCCCATATTTTTTTTATCTACCTTGTTGAAATTATTTTACTTCGGTACGTGACTGCCTGTAATCGTATTATGTCGATAATGCTAATTATTAGTAAGCTATTAAGACTATGCCACAGAATTTTGGCTAGCTGAAAATTAAATTGATTTCAATAGTCAGTCTTTGTAAGAGCCCATTATGAATAATTATAATCAGATTCGCGTCTATTTTTTGAGAACCTTATAAGTGCATCATTGTGGAATTGTAACTTGTTACTGAAAATGAATCATTTTAATTATATTACTATCAACAAAAAACTATTGAGTAGTTATGAGCTGTATAAGTGAAGTACAGAAACTGGTTAGGTTGAGTCTTGATACACACCAAAAATTAAAGATTTGTCTAGATTTGTATCAACACTCTTTATGTTACATTAACTGAGATGTTCTACTTAAATTTGAAAAACAAAGTGACGAACCCGTATCTGAAAGTTATTTATAGTAGCAAATTGGAGTAATAAAAACTTGGAACATAATAAAAAGTATCTTTTACATTAGAGTATCCTCATCCAATTCTGTCATGTTTTGATGGCTATTTTAAGTGCATATATTTATGCAGTTACAAACTTTGCTATAATCCTTACAGGTGTGTAATTCTTTGCAGATGCACGAATTTAGTTCTGAGGAATTCGGCTGGCCCGAAATTCCTTGGTCGAGCACAGACAGCGATTCTTCGGCTCGATTTCGACTGCTTCATCCTGATAAACCCACAGCACGGCTGTTGAAGGTAATCGAAAAGTGTTAAATTTGATGTTACCATTTTAGGTGCTCTCCATACAATTGCTAAAGGCTTTCTTTTGATTCATAAGGTGCAATCAGTGGAAACCGGAAGTGACATGCCACGGCCATGCGTTGCTAAAAGTTACAGCTTTGGGGGATATGGCGGTGTTTCTGTGCTTACACGAGGGGACAGTGTGCTTTCAACGCACAGTGCTGGGCCACGGTTGCTCACTAAACAAGGTTAGTAGTATTTTTGTGTGTTTATTTTTCACAGTCTAAAGGTATTAAGTACCACAACATAAATCTAAACCTCCTGCCGCATTATTTAAAAATAGTGCATTTTCAAACAAAATATTAAAGAGTTACGAGCACCAACTGTATCTCACTGTTTTCTTGTTCCAGACTCAGGAGCCAGTACCGTTTCATGGAGGCTAAGCCCCTCGAGTTCAGGATACAAATCACAGTCACAAATATCAGAGTCCGTTACGCCTTCTCCCACTTCCACTCCAAATCCGTCAGGAGACTCAACCCGGCAGGATTCAACCAATAGCAATACAAGCACAAGCACCAGCGAGCCTCCGACACCGATGATCGAGAGGGATATTACCGACCAACCGCAGTTAATATGGGCTGTGACTGATATTCATAATGTTCCCAAAGGCAGCATTATTATAAACCCACAGGTGTGCAATGATTAAATTACTAACCTAGCAATAGTAACTATATTTGGCCAGCTACTAGAATTTTAATATGAAGTTAGAGTTGGGGTTTAGAGCTCAATTTTAAGTTTAACAATATTGAGAAAGGAATTTATTTTTAATGCATAAGCCAGGTTTTTAAAAATCTGATACAAAAAAGTGGAAGATATGTCTGGAGTGGTGTTATTTTTATTAGTTTTTGTGGTTCTTTAGCCAGCTTTATTACTTTTATTATTGTAGCTGTTGCCCGTGACTTCGTTCTTGTGGTCTTCAATTTAATGCGGTAATATATTTAATACCCAGCATACGTTGCAATGCCACTCAAAGAAAGAGTGTTTTAATTCTGTTTATTGAAGTGCTTTTGGATACACAATATTTTTTGTTTTTCTGTCGGGTGCGTACACGAATAAATCAGAAGGTGTCCCACACACGAATTGCCACTAAACTATATGAAACACACCCATTTGTAAAATGGTTTTACTCAGTCAGAGACCTTTATAGGCGTACGCACAACGACTCACCAAAGTTTCATCGCAATTGGATGAATGGTATAGGAACGCATACGGGACAAACAAAGAAACATTCATTTTTATACCGGGTGCTGACTTGCGCGACGCACCATAAGAATTTGCATAGTAAATTCTTTATGTTCAATTATTTGCTCCCCTAATTATTTTAGAGCTAAAGTGTAAATACATTTTTTGTAGAGGCAAAAATACTGCATCCATTCATACTGTTGCTAACAATTTTTCATTTTCAGGAACTGAAGGAATGCAGAAAACAAACTAGCATTTTCACAAAAATCAGTGATGCCATGGAATTATTGAAACAAGCCAATGCCAACGCAAATGCGTGCGGAGCGACAATATGTGTTGTTTGTTTGTTTGTCATTGATGTTTGACGTTTATAATAATTCATTACTAATTATGTTCTGCTTAATGTCTCTAAGGTATCTAGAGCTTGTCCATAACAAAAATGGTTTTACGAGTATGGTGGACGTTCGTCAAGTAAGCTCCTTGTTTATTGTAAAATTTCCGTATCGTCAAATTCCAAACGGTACAATCATTAATAGACTGATTCATTTTAAGTTTAATACTACAGGCACGTTATTAAATAATTGTAGGTGCAATAACGAGCTTCAGAACTTACACCAAAACGAGAAAAACGACAATACGTTCAATCTTTTTACGGCAGTGACTGGATGATCGCCCCGCACGCACTTGCGTTGGCATTGGCTTGTTTCAATAATTCCATGGCATCACTGATTTTTGTAAAAATGCTAGTATGATTTTTTGCATTTGTTCGGTTCTGGAAAATGAAAAATTGTTAGCAACAGTATGAATGGATGCAGTATTTTTTTCTCTACAAAAAATGTATTTACACTTTGGCTCTAAAATAATTAGGGGAGCAAATAATTGAACATAAAGAATTTACTATGGAAATTCCTATGGTGCGTCGCCCAAGTCAGCACCCGGTATATATAGATTTGTGTGTTGGAAATTACTGATATTAAATCGACTAACACTTGAATAGTTTAACATGATTTTGTTATCATGAAAACTCGTGTTAAAAATAAATTGAAGAAAAAGGGCTACAAATGATTTTTAAAATAAAATGGAAACATTTGAAATCAGTTTTGGAATGCACCTACCTAAATATGTTTTTAATTTTTATAAATCTAAAAATATAGTAAAAAAATTGTAAATTTATAAGTGTTTTATTTACTAAATAGCATTTTGATGAATTGCATTAAAATAAGCTCATTTTTTACTTTAGAAATACGGTTTAGATAATTTTTCTTTTTTATCTAATTCATATACAGTGTTGGATGTGGGACATAAAGGTTGACAGTAAGTGGATTTTTAAAATTTAATAGCTACATTGCAATGCATACTTAGAAATTGAAATAGTAGTAATTATATCCACAAATATTTTCATAATGCACATGGCAAGGAGAACAAAAAAATTATAATCGGTTCAAAAGCTATTACTTCACTTGTTTATCATAAAATTTAAAAACTTCATGCTGAAAATTTTATTTTGTATGGCAGCTATTCAGAACTAAAGGAAAAAGATCCTTGAAAATATATTAGTAACTTAAGCGCCCATGATGGTTATAATACTGATGGTAACTGGTGTTGAGTGATATCTAAGTGTGTTCATTGTCGAAACATTAAATATTACGCTCTCTAATAAATTTTTATTATGTCTAGTGTGTATATTTTTTGTGGCACATATAATTAATGGAGAATAAAATACTAACCAAGATATAGAGATGAACTAGGAACCATGCTCAGGAGAGTAGATAATTGATTGCACAGATACAAATATTTGAAAGTTTTTCTAGTATTGGTTGTAATGAACGTTTTTAGTCGCTGTATGACTTCTCTAGGGAATTGAATTTAACTTCTAGTTAACCTTTTCCAGTTAGTAAATTAACAAATAATTTCAGTTTTTTTAATGTTTTGTTATGTATTCAGCCTTTTATAGTCTTTGTAGGTAATCTAAATTGCTGATTATTTGTTGTATAGCTATGGATATTTAAGTTTCTAACCAGTTTGTGTAGTTTCATATCAAGTTTCTGGCACTCGCTTAGTAGACTGAGAGCCAGCGACAAAAATAGTTACGCATTTCATTTAGAAAATATCCCATGTTACTAAACTCTTTTAACATCGCTGATAATTGATTTGGATGTCTGCCTGGTTTCCGGTGGTGGAGAAAGCTGCAGCAGGGGCGCAAAGTGCTAGAGATGACAAATAAAATAAACTTATCTGGCAGTACTGAAGTGTAATGTTGATGGCACTGTCGGTGTATGTCCAATTTCAGGTTAGCAGGTTAGGTTTTGTTTCTTATTTGACACAAACTGACACAAAACCTAACCGGACAACCTCGAATTTGACCTAGACTGACAGTGCTACCAATAATAAACTTCAGAACTGTCAAACATATAACAAGTATCACAGGCGACTTTTATTACAAATTTATTCGATCTCTCGGTATTTCATTTTCTTATGGTCCTTGGGAAAAGTATCCCCAGTAGGTCATGTTTAGTTATGTGAAACTGAACTGACAAAATGTCACCTAAACTTTTTAAAATTAAGTTATAATTTTTGACGTTTGACAAATACACGTATAGCTAAAAATCATATATGTAATACTTCTATATGGCGTGTTGAAGAGAGAGGGTGTCAGAGAAAGTTGAAGGACAGAATCATTGCGATTTGTGCGTAATGCGCCAGAAATACGATCCGCGTGCAATGAGCTGTATACGCGTTTAGCATACAGCTCAGTGTCCGCGTGGTACGACACTATCCGACGCCGAAGCGAAGGCGATTTCAGGAGCCACGAAGTTACGCGCGGAGATTAGCACACGCGCAAAGGCAGGAACTTGCAATCATTCTGTCTCACTTCTCTCATGAATGCTAGCATACAGCGCTTGAATAGGAACACGCCATATAGACGTATTACATATATGCTAAAAATGATGTGAAAGATCAAAAATTATAACCTAATTTTAAAAAGTTTAGGTGACATTTTGTCAGGTCAGTTTCACTAAATATACTTTTCCGAAGGCACATGTGAAATAGATATATCTCTACTTCTTTCCACCACCTAAAACCAGGCAGACTTCTGAATTAATTATCAGCGACGTTAAGAGAATATAATAATATGAAATATTTTCTTAATAAAATGACGTAACTATTTTTGTCGCTGGCTCTTAGGCTATAGTTTTCAAGGCAGTTGTTTCAAATACTTTTTATTTATAGTCTGTTCAGTAAACATAAAAACACAAAGTAGCCTTTGATTTTCAAAATTTCATGAGTGTACTTTCCAAAATGCATCTTAATGTAGGAATGTTCTCCGAAAAATTCTAAGTAGGAATTTGACTATATGACCAAAGCAGTCGGTGTCTAAGGTATAAGCCGTTCACGACCTATTTGGGACAGAGTTGGCTATGATTTTTTCTTTTCATGTTGGATCTTTAAATAATTGGGAACCTGCGTTCGAAAGAACAAGGGGTAATAATGCGGTTGTTTAATGCGTGGTGCTCACCACATCACCACGTGTCATGAATTTGACACGCGACAGCCGGGTGTGAGAGCGAGGATACGGAAGCTCTAACCTTCCGCCTTGCAGGCTAAGCTCCTTCATGGGGTGTTAGTGCCTCACCATCATTATGTTGGACTAACTGATTCGATGATGTAGCGGATGCAATTTTCTTTTCTGTCAGTGTCTGTTCGACATTTTCTTGCTGCCGCATTGCCAGATTTATTATTTTAATATTCCTAAGGATGCTGAAGTGGTTTGATTCTGGTGCGGTCATGCTTTATTAGCTCCGAAACTAAACTCGAATAACGGGAGGTTCCGAGCGAAGTAAATTTGCGATTCAGAATCTAATAGCGAGAGATAATTAATAGTGAGTGAAATCCAAAGAGAAATAAAGGAACAGTAAGGTAAAAATAGAATTATAAGCAAACCAAGCAGAAATAGAGTGCCCAGAAGAATATAGCGTACGAGAAGACGGGCAGGTGGCCGGGCAGTGGCTCCTATCTCGGCGCGGTGCGACCCAAGATAAGCCGACCGTCGATCTCAACGCGGCCGTCGATCTAAAACAGCTGATTTGCGGAAACATACAAAATTAACAATTTAAAAAACTGAAAAAGGGAAAACTGTAAATGGATAGCGAAGAATATACAACAGACGAAGGAAAAAGAAGAAGAAATTGGGTGATCGGAGAGGAGGAAGACACGTTTAAGAAAAGCAAGAAAAAAGCACGCTCTCCCAGCAAAAGCAAAACAAAAGAAGATGAGGATAAGCTAGGAAAAATATTGAAAGCTATGCAATCGTTAACAGAAGAGATAAAAGGGATGAGAGAAAAGCAAAAAGTATATAGTAGAGATAAAAGAACTGAAAGCAGAAAATGAAATCACGAAAAAAGAAAATATGCAACTAAAAATGGAAATCAAGACAATAAATGCCAGACTGGATGCAATGGAAAGAGAGAAAAGAAGAAATAACATCGTAGTACAAGGACTTAGGATAGATGAAGATGAGAACCTAACATCAAGGCAAGTAATGAAGGATTTCATAGAGAACCAATTAGATATAAAAATAAATGTTAAATCGGCCAAGTTGGACATAAAAACATACCTTATTGAACTAAATAGCGCAAATGAAAAAATCGAAGTAATGAAAAATAAAAATAAATTGAGAAACTACAAAGAAGAAAAAAATATACATCAATGATGATTTGACGAAAAATGAGAGAGAAATACAAGGGAAAATTAGGAAAGCTGCTAAAGAAGAACTGAAGAAAGGGCGAAAAATAAAAGTAGGATTCCAGAAAGTACTAATTGACGGACAGGAGTGGAAATGGAACAAGGATGAGGAAAGGTTAACCATTTCAAGAAGCAGAAAACCAGAACGGGCAGAAGATATTGATTCAAAAAACGATTAACGGAAGGTAATCTTGAGGAGAATCTGGAAACGACACGGCAAAGAAATGGTACACGAAGAATGAACATGGCAACATGGAACATTAGAGGTCTTCACGGAAAAGAAAAAGAACTTGTCAAGGAATTCGAAGAAATTGATATAAACATTTTAGCAATTACGGAAACTAAACACAAAGGAAAAAAGGCCACAAAACTCGAGGAAGGACATATAATGATACTGAGCGGAGTTAAGCATGAAGAAACGGCTAAAGGAGGAGTAGGGTGCATAGTGCACAAAAGAGTAGCAAAATACTCAACTAATTGGGAATGTACATCAGAAAGAATAATGAAAATTGAACTGCAAATGGGAGAAAGAAATAAAATACATTCAGTAATATTGTATGGACCGAATGATGACGAGAAAGCAGACGCCAAAGATAAATTTTGGGAAAAATATTGGTATTGGGCGATCTAAATGGCAAAGTTGGCGTAAGAGACGACCGATCAAGTGACGTAATAGGAAAGTATGGAAAGGCAATGAGAAACAATAATGGATATAGAATTATAGATTTTTGTGTGCTACATAACCTAGTAGTGATAAACACATTTTTCCAGCACAAGGATGCGCACAAATATACGAGAGAAGCCCCAAGCAGAAAGGAAAAGTCCATTATTGACTACGTGTTAGCAAGTAGGAGCATCAGACGTGAAATAATAGACGTCCGAGTTAACAGAAGACCCGAGATAAACAGTGACCACTACCTGCTAAAAGCGAAAACGAAGATAGGATGCCAAGAAACTAGCAGTAACAATAGTAAATTAGAAATACTAAAAGGCAATAGTAAAGAGACAATAAAGACCTCCAGATTAACAAATACAGAAGTAGCGCTCAAATATGGTAATAAAGTTGAGGAAATGATAAATGTATTGAGGGAACCTGAAAATCGCGATGTAGACGAAATAGGGAAAACATTCTAAAGCATTTTAATAAACGCAGCAAGAGAAACATGTGGCATATCGAAAGTAAATAAAAACAGAAAGCAAACGGCCTGGTGGAACGACAGTGTGAAGAAAGAAATCAAAATAAAGAAAGGAAAATGGAAAGCATATCTGCGTATTAGAAGCAAAAAGAGTAACTTGGGAAGATTTTGGCAAGAAAATGGAAACGGATTTCCATACGAATCAAAAATTGTTCTACAAAACATTGAAAAACTTAAGATCAGACAACAAACGAGAAACAATCAAGCAAATCAAGGATGAAAACGGAACAGTATTAACATCAGAAGAGGATATAATAGAAAGATGGAGACAGTATTACGAGAAATTGTTGAACAAAGGAGCTGGGGGAAAAAACCAAGAAGGAACGTACAATACAGAAGAAACCCAACAAGGTAAACATATACAGCCAAGAGACGTGAAGGAAGCCATAAAGAAGTTTAAAAATCTGGTGTGATACACTCACACAACTTCCTTTTACAGTGATCTTATAATTAGTCAAAAATTTCATTTTTAATTTTTAACCATTTGTTAAAAATTTTCAAAAATTACAAATTCTACAAAAACGGTACAAAATCGAGTGTTAGTTGAAGAGACAAATTTTCTCTAGAATTTTAAGGTGAATTCAAAAATGTAATAATATACCGGGTGTTTTATTTAAAATAGGAGTTAATAAAAAAAATAGAAAAAAAAACAAAAGAAACCCACTTTAGAAGTATTCAACTGGAAAATCACCTATCTCACATCAATACACATTAAAAATGTAAGAAAAATGTAAAGTATAAAAAAAATCGTTAGAGCCGTTTTTGAAAAAATCGAAAAAAACTGAAAAATCACAAGAGTAAACACCTACTTCCGGTTATGCGATTTTCTTCAAAAGCTTGCTGTCTCATCTACATAGTACACAAAACTTATATATGAAGTTTCAATGCCATACCTCTTTTCGTTTTTGAGATATTCTGTTCACAGACAGACAGACACACAGACAGACAGACAGACAGACACACAGACACACAGACCAATGAAAAAAAATATGTTTTTTGGGATCAGGGGACTCTAAAACGTGAAGATCTGTTGAAAACTCAATTTCGAATTTTTGGGGTGAATCCAATACTTCCTTTATAGTAGTAAAAGGAAGTAAAAACAGGCTACGAGTGGAAGGAAAAATGTCAAGAACCTTTAGCACAAATAGAGGGGTAAGGCAAGGGAGCATCCTAAGCCCGCTACTATTTATCACAATAATAGACGAAGTATCAAAAGAAGTAAATAAGGAAGTAAGATGGATGCACTTGGGGTATAGAAAGCTAAAACCAAAAAAAAAAATAATAAACGAGTTAATATAGGCGGACGACCTCATACTACTAGCAGAAATAAAAAAGATCTAAAAGAGCGACTGGAAAAATGGGCAGAATGCTTGAAGGAATATGGCCTAAAAATAAATATACAAAAAACGGAAACAATGACAATGGGAGGAGAAGCGGGAAAGGTAGAAATACAGCTGCATGAAGAGAAAATAAAGAAGTAGAGAAACTAAAATACTAGGAACTATAACAGAATCACACGGAAAATACAAGAAGAAATTTTTAATAGAATTAAAAAAGTGAATATAATATATAGAACACTATATAACCAGTTGTTCAACAAGAGAGAAATATCTAAGGAAACAAAAATCAGGATATATGAAGCAGTTTTGGTACCGACACTGATGTATGGCAGCGAATCATGGGTGTTAACAAACTATCTCAAAAATAAAGTATCGGCATGTGAAATGAAAATATTACGTAAGATCGCGGGTGTTACAAAAAATGGGCAAAATTAGAAGTGAAATAATAAGACAAAACCTGAAAGTGAAAAGTGTACTACAAAAAATTGAGATGCAACAGTTAAGATGGTTCGGGCACTTAATACTAATGAACAATGAAAAAGTTGTTAAAAGTGATATGGGAAACACAGACAGAAGAGAAGAGGAAAAGGGGCAGAACGAGGAAAGGTGGAATACGGAAATGGTGGAGATATTAAAGAAAAAAGGACTAAGCTGGACCCAAGCAACACAAATTGCTAGAAATAGGAAGGAATGGAGAAAGATCATTACCTCTACACCCATGGTAGAAGAGGTTGAAGATAAGTAAGTAAGTAAGTAGGTACCTCAAACTCAACATGAGTGGTCGTAATTTAAAAACTGTGGAACTTTCCAAACTGTTTAGGAGCCTTAGGTATAATAATATGCATACAATTGCCATATTTTCAAGGCTGCTTTGTTTGAGATGGCAAGTATATAGTCTTTAAAGCAAACAGACTGATGATTCGTATTATTACAACTACAACGGATTCCATAGTATAGTTATTTTGGCGCTAGTGGATGCTGAACACAATTTTCTTTGGCGTTCAGTATTTGATCGAACATATCTGCGTCGTGATTATCAATAGTCTGATCAAGGGTGTCATGTTTTCCCCATGGTGATGTAGATGCGCTCATATGTGCAGAAAGTATTTGAAGAGGGATAGCGGTTGAGTAGTTGATAGGGCAATAACGTGAATGATAAATCAGAGAAGCCTTGTGATGATGATGCGCACGCCTTTCTGTATGTGGATTATGATTTACATCGTTATCCACTAATCCATAGCCAACTCCATATGAGCGTTCCATGATAAGCTTTTGCACGTCAATCTTAAAAGCCATTTTGTCACAAAGAGGCATGCTCCTCACGTGAAGAAAAAGAGAAGCAGAGAAAGCAGAATCTTCGTAAAATTCCTCGAATGATTGCGATATATTTTCCTTGCGCATCTGCAAATTCTCCCATCATGGTCCACAAGTTGACTGCCTATTGGATCTCGAGATCGTGCCCTTTTTCTGTACCCTAAACCATCAATAGCTGTCGAGGAAGATATCTTGACAGAGCGTGTAGTTGGCTAGGAACCAGATTGTGACGCTGAAGTATCAGGTATCGGGGTTTTCTACCGCATCAAAATCGGAGTTACTATCACCAATCGTTTCACTATGGTCAACTGTTTCGCTTAATGTTAAATTTCCACTTGTTAGTCTAGGCTCAAAATTATCGCGCAGGAGAAGCAGGGCCTGAAAGTATGGCCACCGTATTGATTCCTCTGGAGCAGGATCACCCGTTGTTGGTGTAGAAAAGTTTTCCCACTTTTCCTTGAACTGTTTTTGCAGAGTCTTCCACGCCTTCTTAACATCGATTGTTGCTGCAATACAAAAATAATCTTTTAAAATAAAACTGCTTCCATGACCAACATATTTATATGAAGATATGAGTGCACTCTTCAGATCCACAGTTATGACTAAGCTTATTGTAAAATGCGTGGTAGTCATCTGAAAATTAGAGATTTCAAATCTTGGTAGGCGGTGAAATTTGGTTAACTCAATGGGAGACGGTGCATGATACAGAGGGGACTGTCTATCAGGTGTTGCAAGCTTTGATGAGTTTCTTGTTTGCCTCCTGGGAATTTCTTTCCACGTTTCATTGAAATTCAATTTGTAATTTATAGTACCCTCAGGTTTGTGTTGTAAAGCACAAATTTCTGTAACACATGGATCACCTTTCTTAATTCCCGGTGTAATGAAGGATAAAGGTTTGGCCTTACCTGTTGGCGAAAGTTATATTAGATATTTTGCCGGCTGGTACCTATCGGCCTAATCGGGCTAACTCGCCGAGAGGGTCGGGGTTCCAGCAAGGCTACAACAAAACTAAAGGAGAGGGCGCCAGGTCCTCGACGTTGACTAATCCTTGCGTCGGACCTCCACAAGGTACAAGATAAATCCAGCAAATCAAATTATCAAAGACCAAATAACTTATCACAGCGTTTATTAACTATTCGGTGCTATAGTGCAAACCCGCAAATAAAAGATACACATAAACATATATACATTAATAGGTGAAATAAAATAAAACAAGGCAGGCTTTAAACTATCGCAACATCTATCATAACTCAGAATATATTTACGCAGGTACAATAATTATTACACGCCCTGTGAGGCAGTGCGCGGCGAAACGAGGCTATGCAAGCATAAGGCTAACTTACAATCCGCGACTTAGCTCGAATGGATACTAAGACGTTACTTCAAAATTTCTAGAGTAAAGAAACATCGTGCGTTTGTATGGCCATACGAGAACGAGGGGTCCCTTAATGCAAACTCATTTTATTGTATGGGATGATTAAAAAGAAAACAAAACAGCTTGAATATGCCCTTACAATATTGATTGACCGTGAAATTCCGTAAATAATTCGCGGGAGATTGTACTCAAAGCGATACGTTGCCGACGTCGGGTGCTTAACCACAATCTAATTAAAGCTCCAACTTCACACGTAATGCGCGGTGGTTGTCACAAAATTTAACCTTGATTTTGAGCTTATGCAAATGGAGGGGGCCCAAAGTGTCGCGAGACTTCGCTAAAACGTGCCACGAGTAAGTCTGAACATCCTACTACAAAGTCTTACAGCTTAAAGCAAAATTCCAATGTACTGGTCTGCTATAATTTTATAGGAGTCCGATTATATATTTAAACGGAGTCGATGACACTACCGATGTGGGGCCTAGAAGCTAGCCTGCTAGTGTAGCAGTTAGCACACACGATACCGACAACCCGAGGTTATAATTTAGCATAATTAGGGTGAGCCGAGATAACTTCAAACAGTAGTATTTCAGTAAACGACGAACACAAATGGTACAGCCAGCCCCTAATCTAATCTAAAACTACATAAAGTGGGTCGAGCTGTATGAAATTCCCTGTCAATATCTATGCGAAAGGTTCGCCTAATCAAAAAATAATACACAAGGGAGGGGCGATTGGTATAGCATGCCCTATAACTATGCGAAAGGTACACACACAAGTCTAATTATCCCGCAGGTTTCCTTGCAATATCACACCTGGGACTTCCGAGATGGCTGGAGGCGAGTGCGCTCGCTTCCGGCAGTAGGTCAAGCAACGCAGGGGCCTTACTTTGGAAGCCGAAGGAGATGCGAGAGGGTGGCAATGAGCGAGCTCCTATTTCCTAGCAGGAACCGTGACAAGCAGATTGTGAAATCTAAGTGCAACACATCAAATTACAGGAACACATGGCTGTTTCTCGGCATAATTGAGTCCCATCAAAATTGGCTAAAAACGTACAAAGAAATTCCCAAGTAAGCCATCGATTAAGAAGCCAGGGCTTACGTCAGCTTACCTTTTGTTGGAGGAAAACCATGTTGAACGCGCAAGAAAGAGCTGACCCAATAAATCCGCAGAGGCGAAATTGACGTAAGTACTAACAAACCAATTACTAACGTCTTAAAGAGGGCTCCTATACTTGTAGATCCTCCATCAATCGAAACGGAGCGGAGCTAAACCAATTAGCTCATAAATGAAGCACCGAACCGGGGCACAGCTTGCACGAAATTTAAAACGGGAAAGGAACGTGAGAAGCAATCACCTGTTCTACAAATTCCAGGACATCAAAATTCTTCCAAAATAAAATCTGACTGCCTTATAAAATAACAACATTATACCCTAGCAACAAATCAGGCCAGGAATCTAGATTATAATTAATGTACGTACTGTTGTAGAATTGGAGCAAAATAAGTTTAAATAATGACATCCAGCTGATTACTAGGGGAGTTGCATACGTAACCACCTATTAACTATACTAATGCATGCAAAATCACCAACTGAAACCACGGGCTAATACTTAGGAATAAAAGTTCAGCTATCAAAATTTTACTAGTACAGGGAAAGCTACAAAAGAACCGTAACACCGGCCGTATACTAGTATAGATTCCTCGATCATACTTATAAAAATCTCGGTATGTGAGTTGTACCACTTTATAAGGGAAGGGTTTCTGTCTGGCCGACTTTATAATCTAAACGTAGTCAGCAGTGACACAAATTTCCCGACCTCTACCTAGTTTCCTCTCTATAGCACTGTGAATGAAGTCTACCTCCATTTGCTTGTGGCCCACTTCTAAATACTTTTGTTCAATAATAACATCTTCTACAATAGCCAATTCAAGAAAACCATTAGATAACTTAGTATTTCTGTTTTAGTAACAGCATCCATCACTCATAAAATGACACGGGACAGCAGGTGCGTTTGTATTTCATTGTTGAGAAACTTCACCATAATAGAAGTAAATACATCGATTTCTAAACCGCCACTGGATTCGTACCATAGGTAGCAAGTAACATCTTTATTCTTCATATTATAGAAGGTAAGATTGTGCAGTTCTAATGCCATTAAGCGTGGACACACCAAAACAGCTTGAGGATCAGCAGTGTATACGCATGTATTTTCTTCAATTGCCCTTTCCTTAAGATAATCTCTTAAACTTCTTTGTGGCGTGAATCTATAATTCATATTCTTTTTTGGGTATTTCGCCACTCTGCAAATTAAAATTATTAAATAACGTATTATATAACCATCGTTTCGAGGGACAATCTGCCCTCGTTGTCAACGATTAACAATTAAAAAGGAACAAGAAAGCTTAGCTTTTTCACGGAGATTGAAAACCACCAACCTCCAATGAATTACTTGACATTGACGTTTGTTGATTATCTAAACCTACTTGATCTGATCTTTAAGAATCGATAGCCAACTAGTGTCTAAAAATATTGAGAAAGACGACACGCATTTTTCTTCGTTATTAAAATATATACCGTCTCTTTAATTTTACGTTTAGTTGACATCGATTCTTTAGACAAGATCTTTGTGTTGTGCCAGTGATTGTTACCCCAAGCATGTTCTGCCAGCTTAGACTTATTGAATTGATAGGTTTTCATCATAGTTTTATGTTCTTTAACTCTAACTGCTAAACGTCTGGATGTTTCACCCATATAGTATTTCCCGCATTCACAGGGGATACTATATATACAATTCTTTGAATGTTGTTCTTCGTTGAACGGTTTAGTTTTTGTAAGAACTAACCGTAAGGTATTCATCGTTTTGAATACCGTCCTAACATTGTATCTAGATTCTAGATAATTTTAATTTGCAGAGTGGCGAAATACCCAAAAAAGAATATGAATTAATGCACTTTCCTTGTCTTTAATTTTTTCTTTAGGAGCTTAAACTTTTCTCTTGATGTGTTTTTCGTAAATAGACGTTTCCAAATTTCCATTTTTGTACATTAAACAAGAATTGCACTGGTCCTTTTTAGGTTTATAAATTTCCAAGTTCATAGACCTACATGTTTTTTAAAATGTCATCCAAGAAGATGGTCGTTTACGGTTGGCTTCACAGTTTTGAAGAAACTCCCGTTAAAGATGTCTGTAACTGGTCCTTATTGGTTCCAAATAAAGTTTTCTAGACGAGGCTCGACAATAATGCGACTCAACACTTGGTAAGCTGTCTAAATACTCACGAACATTCTTTGAACATTCTTGCATTGGAGGTGAGGCTTCTTTATTTTGATCTTTTGTACTAGGGGTACCATGCTCGAGCCTTCAAAGCTTAACAGTTTTCTCTTTAATTCCTAAAGTTGACAAAAACACTTTTTTGCAAACTAGTCGCTTAGGCTTTTCAGTTTCGGCACCGCATTGAGGTGATATTGGAAACCTATCTGCTTACGTGATTCTTCAGGTAAAGGTGATTTACGTCGACATTTTGGTTGGGTGTATGACACAAGAGTTGATAGAAGAACTTTTTTAGCTCCCCATGAATTCAATGATCAAAAATGATTAAAAATTGATATCCGTTCTTCCTCGGATATGGTTCTGCATTAAAATTTTTGTCTTGGGCCTCTTGAAGCGGTTCTTGGGTGATCCTCACATCTCTGCCCAAGTTTACGTTTTTCTTTTTCGATTGTTTGTTTGTATATACTTGACGCATCTTTCTTGAATCCAATGTAAGCATCACCCTGTAGTCGGGCACTAGACACAGAATCTGTGCTTATTCTTTAAATTGTTGAAGTTGTTGGCGGTAGTTGTCGACATGTTTTCTACTTTTATATGGTTTTAATAAACCGCAATACTTATCGTAGTATGATCGTATTCGTCTCAAAATGTTCATTTGGTCTATTATGGGAATTGACGCTCTTTTCCAGACTACCACCAAATTCACAGCGACTTCTTCAGATATTTTTGTGTAGAATGGTGCACCCACAAAAAGCATTTTAATACATCTTCATAAGTAGGCAAATCACATCCTGGGCCGAATACAAGGCAAGTCACTTCAGTTTTTCACATTGCCATAATGTTCAGAGGGTAGCTAACATAAACAATAGAAATATTTGATGCATAATTTGTTAATATTTCACTGCAACACACAATAATTCTTCTCTAAATGTCACGCACATGCACTTTTCAAGAAGTCAACGCACACCGTTTGATCCACGTGTTGCACGGTCGGGGAAGAGGGAACGGGGGTTGGCCGAAAGTGATTAATGGTCCTATTCTCTATCATGCTTCGTTATCTGAACGATAATCGTTAAAAGCGATTTCGTAAATGCTAGTTAAACGATTGTCGTTAGAAATCGGATTCTGTAAACAAGCCTTAACGAAATCGTTTGGAGTGCGTTCGTTCAGCACCCATAACGAAAATCGGAATGTTTTTAACTAGTATAGTACAATATTTCCTAGGACACCGTCAACACCGACCATTCTCCTAAACAGCTACCTTGCATGCTATCTCTTTTCTACTTACAGTTCATATATATCTATCTTTGTTCACGGATCAGCTGAGATCTTCAGATTGTGGTCAGTTGAACTCTTGTTTTCCTGTCGTATGCACGTGTTGGCTTAATTTTGTGTAACAATTAAAATGGCGAATGTAAACCAAAAGAAAAAGAGGTCGACGAAGGTTACTGCAGTACAGCAGGGTTTATATGTGGAAATGCTGAAAAGCAATGTGGCCTTCAGAACGAATAAAAATTCACCAAGCAGCCCGAATGCAATTGAAGAAGCCTGGAATCAATTGGCTGCACTGTTAAAGTCTTATGGTAGCTGGCCCCAGAAAACTAAAGAACACTGGAAAAAAGTGAGTAACTTTTAGTTTATATACCGGGTGACCGGTTTCAAACCCGAACATGGCAAATTGTTACTATAGCTCGTTTCACTCTGACTATGCAGTACAGAGAACATACGACAATGTTATTTAAAGGCAAACTTCGCCTGCTGCGTTGCCACTTGTAGACCGCATTCAGGTATATTATATGCTGCTCTTTTCAAACTGACGCAGAAGCGACAAAAAGGGTTTACTTCTACAAGGTATTAAAAAATAAGCCGATTGCAATACAAAAGGCGGATTTATTATGATTGACGTCTTCGTGTTCAGTTTTAAGCGACTTGCTGGGAAATATGGTAATACTGTAGCCGTATCCCTGTACACTGCATAGTCAGAGTGAAACGAGCTAGAGTAATCTTCTGATGTACCATGCTTTTGCTATGTTTGGTTTTGAAACCGGTCACCTAGTATATATGTTACCGGCAATGTACAAAATCCGACAATGTGCGGAATGATCAGGCATTCCGCAAAGTGACCAATTCACCAGACATTCTGCAAAATGCCTATAACTTTAGGCGATCTGCGAATTTCATACGCTATTTTAGGCAATCTGCAAAATGCTTAATGCAATAGTCAATGTAAAGCTCGAAGATGTATACGTCTCACATTGCCTAGGCGGTGTACAAAATACGTGATTGTGCCGAAATTTCGCTGTCAGTGTTAGTGACGAAGAATGGCGAGCGGGAAGAAAAATATTTTTAGACAAATAAGTGTTGTACTCAACGAAGAGAATCATGGTTTCTATAAATTAGGAACTAAAGCACGGATACTTAAACAGTGCTACACTAGAAATGAATTTGACACAATAACGCAAAATTTTATGACAGTAGCTGAAGTTCCTGAGTGCGATCCGCAGTATGTATGTCTTCTACAACCGGTGGTCACGGAATGCTGAAATGCAATTGTACCAAAAAGTGTGCACAATAAATTATGCACATGCCTTAAAAATAAAGTGTTGTGTAATAGTCGTTGCCACTTTTCCAATCCCTGTAAAAATAAATAACAAGTGTTTGTTAATTAACTTCAAATATTTTCTAAAGATGTACGATACGAATGTATGCTTCATTATTGTACAAATAAAATCTTCCCTGGTGATGTAGTAAATGTTTTTTTTAAATTTGACACACAGATTAAATGTTTTGTTGTAAGTTTTCACATTACTTAGGCAATGTGAGACGTATACATCTTCGCGAGCTTCACATTGACTATTGCAATAGGCATTTTGCAGATTGCCTAAAATAGCGTAGGAAATTCGCAGATTGCCTAAAGCCTGTCTGGTGAATTGGTCACTTTGCGGAATAGCTGGTCATTCCGCCTATTGTCGGATTTTGTACATTGCCGGTAACATATATACACACACATGGCGACATACCAGGAAAAATGGCAATTTTGTGTGTTTTTAGACATTTGCCGATTGGAGAAGCGTTACAAAAAAGAAAGCCCGCAACCAGTATATTAATACTCGAGGAACAAGAGGAGGTCCTGCATCGGAGGCGACATTAACTGATTTAGAAAATGAGCTGGTGAATGTACTAGGAAATGTGGTTGTAGTAGGTGCTGAACATTTAAATGAAGCGGGAATTCTGATTGAGCCGATGCCTACAGCTGTCGAGCCAGATCCTATTGTAGATGCTGCAGATGTTATCTTATCAGGGGTGTCGTCTCCGATTAGGTATGAAAGTCCTCTGCTTGTTGCTACAACTATATCGCAACCGGGTTCAAGTCGAGGCATATTTATGCAAAAGCCGGAGGAAGAGCAAACCATACCCACCCCGAAAACACGACCTATGAAAAGGCAAGTTTTTGATTTTTTAAGTTATATTAACGGGATAACACAATATATTGTTTTATAGGAAGAGGCAGTGTTCTCATCAGCCTGCCTACGAAAAGGCTGTACAGCAGTTTGCGGAAACGGCCCAAGTGGAGAAAGAAAGTGCTGCAAAATTAAGCAATGCAGTACCGAAGTTGGCCGTACACAGAAATGAAACGAGCTGAAATAGGCGTCAGCAAGCAAGAGCTAGAATTAAAGTGGTTGCAGTTTAAACTTGCAAATCCCAGTTTTACTAATAATTCAGATTAAGGTTGTATTTATTTATTGTTTATTTCTAACGACTATGCTAATTATCATGTATACGTATCCAATTAATAAAAGTTATTTACAATAAAATTGTCTCTAATAATTCTTCCTTCGTTCAACAAATTTTGTTCAACTATTGCTCCATTTATTATCATGATTTCTTCATTATCGTCAAGTGGATCTGGCTGAGGTATGTTATTCTGCACACAAATGTTATGTAAGACACTGCAGGCATAAATAATTTTTCCAGCAGTTGTGGGATCATAATGTAACGTTCGATGCCGTAAAAGACAGCGAAATCTCATCTTTAAGATACCAATACATTGTTCCACAGTATTTCTGGCTGATGTTAGCATTACATTGTAGCGACCCTGTGGTGTATCTCGTTCTGCACCTACAATAGGTGTAAATAGCCATGGTTGCAGGGGGTAGCTAGAATCACCTAACAACCATGATGATCTTTCACCTACAACCAAATAAATTTCTTAAAATTTGTTACATATAATATAGTTTCAAACAGTTTGACTTGTTTTTTGTAAAGTTCTAACGAAACCATTTAAAAATTAGATTATAAAGAACGTACACACCTTCATCATATCGCTATCTTACGTGGTGGTGTACGATAGATGTTGTCCATATAGCAGCATCATGGACGGACCCCGGATACCTTGCGTTTACAGCCAGCAGTTTAAGCTCAGCATCACATATTATTTGAACGTTAATGCTATGATAATTATTACGATTTATATACACACGTCCTGGAAATTGTTCATCATCGGCAGGGGGAGCTACAATGGCTACATGTGTGCAGTCGATAACACCAATTACTCCACTAAACTCAAATGTTTCATAAAAACTCAGTTTTATTCTTTGTTTTGCCTCTTCGGTGGTAGGAAATTTTTAGTGATGGGCATAACCGGACAATTTTCATAACCGAATTATTTGCATTCGAATGATATTATTAACCGAATGATTATTTGAATAATCATTCGAACACATTTTGACTCTCAATTCGTTTCGATTAAGTCAGTCGGTTTGCCGATTGGCGGTTTACCGTCATCTGCATCGACATCCGTTCACCGTCATCTGCATCGGCATCGGTTCACCGTCATCTGCATCGACATCGTAACTTGCAGATAGCAGAGGAACCAAAACATAATATGTACGGTCGGCGCCTTAGAAATCGGGACACGTAATATGTTCTTCTAGTCTTTGGAGTATTCTTGCTCCGGTTACTTCATTAATGTGAGATGTCATTTCATAATTGACAAACAATAAACAATCTGACGTAACAATTAAAACCATAAGAACGGTAAAAACCCAGTTTATACACTCAAAAATACATGTAAAATATATCATAGTAGTGTGTAGTGCCAGATGTCTAAGGAGCCGACCGTACAGTATTAAGTGTAGAAAGAAAGAAATATGCGGGATTGCTTGCTAATCGCAATAAAAACAGTTGTAAAAAGTTTATCTTTATCGATCGGGCGGGTTAAAGGCCTTTGGAGATGTAAGCAAATAAAAAATTGTTTTATAGCTTGATGCGTTTGCAGTTTTTAGGCGTTCAGGTTTCACGTCCCCAGCGATAACCAAATGGTGTTTTTATTACAACCTGGTTTGTTTATGAGTTATGACGTATTTATATTTACAGAATTTTGAGCACTGCGTAGGTCGCTGAGATATGGCACGTAGTACCTTTGAATAGAGGTTTTATATTCAAAGCGTAGTACGTATCAGCATGAGGTTATTTTTCATTCGAATACTTGGAACGAAAACCGAGTTACATAGGTTATTTCAATAACCGGATAACCGGTTATTTTTCATTCTAATAAGCCCATCACTAGAAATTTTACCCAATTATTTAATAAATGCATGTAAAATGCATCAGAAACAGTATTGATGCATCTGCTAACGCTTGGCTGACTCAGACCAAATAAATAACTTGTGCCCACAGACTTTTGGTAAGAGCCATGAGAGTAAAAAAAGAGGGCTGATAAAATTTTCAGTACTGGTGGGATAGCAGTAACCCTTTCAGCTTCCAAATGCGGACTCAAGGAATCACACAAGTTTAGAGCCAGTTGACGTGTAAGTCGAAACACTTTCATAAAATGTTCTTCGGGTAGATCAAACGGATCACTTGTATCCCTTAGAAGTCGATTTTATTTACGCAAGTTTGCCTTAAAGTTATTTTCATTTTAAGATTGACATTTTCGAAATCCATTAATCACATATTTACCTGTTAACATGTGCTTCTTCTTCAATTGCCATTAATAAATGTACAAAATTACCATTCATTTTTGTTAAATTAATTAAGTTCGCCTTGTGAAAATATTTAGGTTATGTTGTTACGATATTTAAAATGCGGGACGGTCTCGCCACAGTACGCACGCTTAGAAGTTTAACGAATTCGTTTAGCTTCTGAACGTCACGTCGGCAGGTTTCGTATGGACATGCTGGTCATAACGAACGTCGAACAATTGCTGTTAAGCATTTGAAGCTTACAGAATACGAACTTAAAATTTTACGATTTTCGGACCGTAACGATTCGTTAGGACTTTACGAAAGGCGTACAGAATAGGCATGTAAATGTCGCTACAGTCTGCGTTACATTTTGGGTGAACAAATAAACATAGTTTTTGTGTATTTTTAAAAGATATGAATCAGATTTTTTATCGATCAAAAGAGCATCAGGGAAAATTCAGTTTTGACATATTTTTTCAAAATTCAAAGGGGTTGTGGCAGTACTAAACATTAATATTTTTGTAGGATATTTTTATTTGGAATAAGCATATGACAGAGCATCAATCCCGCACATGCCGATTTTGATATTGGGTTAAAAAAATCCATATAAGACTGCTCCACCCCACTCTACAACCACTGCATATGAATGAAGCTACCACCTTCAGAAGAATTTAGAGAAATTGCTGATATGTTCTACAAGAAATGGGGATTCCCTAATTGAGTAGGTTCTATAGATGGAAAGCACATTCGAATACTTTGTCCTAAGAGGTCAGATTCCATGTTATTTAACTATAAAAGTATTTTTCAATAGTTCTGCAGGCAGTGAGTGATGTAAATTGTAAGTTTACTTTTATTGAAGTCAGAGCGTACGGAAAACAAAGTGATGAAGGTTTTTTAGAAAATCTTCTATTTATGAGAGAACTACAAAGGGCACACTTAAGATTCCTGAAGACAGCCTCCTTCCAGGTAGTGACATCAAGGTTGCTATCATTTTTATAGGTGATGAAGCCTACCCCTTATTGCGACATATGAAGCCTTATGCTAGGAAAGGTGTTGATCAACGGAGATATTTAACAGCGCTCTTTCCCGAGCTAGAATAGCTGTTTGTACTTTGCATAATGTAATTACGGACAAAGAGAGCACACTCGACATTTTCGACTACAATGACGTACTTCCTGGAGGTCCTGTCAAGAAGGAATAACGCAGCTCTTGTTGAAACTATTGAAATACGGAATTTGGTTAAAGGTTTCTTTAACCAGTGGATCATATTTATAGCTTTTGATGGCGAATGTACAATAAAATTAAAAAATATTGAATAAAAAATTACTTGTTAGCATATTTTTTGCAGCGTCGTTCTACAATTTACCCAATTTGAATCTGTTGTGGTGTTCTGCATGCCGCTGATCGCAAATTGCTTTGCGTTCGAAAACAGGTGGTATACGTGTCTGCTTGAAATCGTCACTCATACTTCCTGTGTTAGATAGACACTATCTTGCTTATTAACACCGCATGGCTTGTAATGCAGCAAGAGAGGAATAAGTATTGCGGTTGACTGCGGCTGGAGTGAGTGGCCTTGAAGGAACCAATCAAAGCGCAAGTTTAGGGATACCGGACGATGGCCCAGGCTCGAAAATAATCGTTGTAGCAGCTTGCAGCGAGGCAAGCCAGTGTTGGTATATCCTGTGGACTGCAGCTCCCTTTACCTTATTAAATAATTGCCACTGTAGATGTCAAAATCCCTCCGGCTTACTGGCGATAAATTTGAATATTGTATAAATATTACAATAAAATATCAGGTAACTAAACATAACTTTTATATAATTTTTAGTTTACAGCTGACAATGTTAATGAAAGTAAGTTTTGGGAAAATTTGCAGCTATTTAAGACATTTCAATAAAAAGGCAAAGCAGTGTAATAGTTAAACATAAATATATTTCAACCAACAATGTGGTCTTCTTCAGTATGGGAAAATTATCTGCATTACAATACGGTACACGTTAACCTAACGTTAGGTTAACCGTATTGTGTTGCAGATAATTTTCCCATACTGAAGAAGACCACATTGTTGGTTGAAATATATTTATGTTTAACTATTACACTGCTTTTCCCAAAACTTACTTTCAATAACTTTTATAAAAAAGGAACAAAAACGAATTTACAAAATCAAAGGATTATAGAAAATCAACATAAATTCTTACATCATAAACACTGTTCATTGAAGTACACTAGTACATAAATATTAAGAATAATAGTATATTATACATCAAGGTAGCGAAGCGCAGTATTATAACGTGAGCGCATATTAGATACTGAGCGCGAAGGTTATAAGACGATTTCGCTACCGTGGTGTATATACTATTTTTTGCACTACCAAACGGCCTAATACCTAAATTCCCAACAAATTTCGAAAATATTTTAACTGTCAACCTGACAATACAGCTGTTTAAAACGTCAAAATTAAAATAGTCATATTTAGTAACTTAGTAATTTATTAGTTACCACGGTGAAAATTGTTTATTTTACTTTCTCCCCGTGGTGGAGAAAATCAACTTCACTACCTAAAAATAAGCCAATAACGGTGCGTTCTGAGACTAGTAGTGCAAAATAGTATATTATACATCAAGGTAGCGAAGCGCAGTATTATAACCTGAGCGCATATTAGATACTGAGCGCGCAGCGCGAAGTATCGAAAGCGCGAAGGTTATAACCCGTATAACCACGCAGTACAGAACCTGTATCAAGCCTGTGCTTAAATCTTTATTCGATACAGGCCGTCTTTACGCTATGGATAGAGCGACGATAGGGTATACGTATCGAATGAGTATAGTTGTCGCTACTCGCCATGTATATTTCCTGTAAAGATCCTATACAGATGGTAGATATTTCAAATAGAGATGCAATAAAGCTGCCGTTAAGATACGGTATAGATTTTGCGAAGATCCTGTATAGATTGTCTACAGATGCTATTCTGATACTCTATCGTCCACATTAAGATGCGGTATAGGTTCAAACTGTATATAAATTTTAAAAAAGTTTATACTTTATTTTGCGAACATTTTTTTGTTTGTAATTTTATAAACCCACCTGCAATTGTTTTCGTAGCTGCTTATTATACTTCTATATAAATTTTTGATTTTAAAAATGCGCTATACTTATACTTGCCCTGGCGGAGATTCGAACTGGTTACCTCTGGTACGAGAGTCTGACGGCTTAACCACTTGGCTGATCTGGTGTTTTGCAGTAGTATTCAACGTTTTAGTAATATAGCATTCATACTTACACAACAGCGGTACATATGCTGGTAACCTGTTGGCTGTTATAATAAATTTATAGGTTACAATTACAGTGAGTAAGAATTGGTGCTCAGTCATTTGTTATTTTTATATTGTTGGTTATAATAATTTTACTACAAGCTAATAAATATTATAGTAATGACAAAAGAAAGTAAAAAAAAGTTGCGTGCTTACACAAATGAAGCGGAAAAAAGATTTAAACGACGACATTACAACTACAACAAAACAGACAACATAATTATAGAGACGTGGTCACTAATGTAGCAATTTGGTCCTGCTGTTGATTTATCAACACTTTTAAACTGTTGATGTCTTCAGTCGTAGCTAACGTCATCGGCAAATTTTGGCTAATAGCCAATCCATTTATATCTATCACTTCATTTACCACCATATTCACTTCTTCAGCTGGCACGACAGTGTTTGTTTTGTTACGAGGCTCAGCAATAACGATGGCCTCTTCTGTTAACGGTGCCAACTTACTACCTTCGTGGACCGTTATTATTTCGCTATTACGACTATCATTCCCGACATCTTGAATAATCCGTTCTGTAGATGGTGGATCTGGAATATTGTCGCAGCTTTCATCGCTTCCCACAGATTCACTATCGGGAAAATTATCGTGAGACGATTTTATTGTTGATATGGGTTTTCTTGGTCTTTTTTTGTTTATGATCATTTTAGGATCATAGATTCTTTCGATGTCACTTGTATCCAAGTCCGTTTTATAGCCCAAAATTTTCTCAGTTTCATGAGCTCTGTTATAAGTATCTATAAAAAACAAACTAAGAATGCGTTTTCATAAAATAAACTGTATAAATTATAAATTTATGGTTTCTGATTACGAACCAAATATTTTATCACATATTGGAAAAACTTTGTACGTCGGCCACTTCTTGTACGGTTGCTTCTGATTGCGAATATACTCAGATGCCTTTTTGCTATCATATTTCACCTAAAAATCACAAATAAATATTATCATAACCTCAAATAGCAAATTATATGAAAATATACCTCTCCCTGCTTATTAACCCAATCGGTCGGAAGGACACAAATCTCCATAGTTTCACTGAATTGATAAACTTTATAACTATCGGAGAACGCCATCGTTTAAACAACACACAAAATTCACGTGGTCAGCTGGTGATTGATGAGCGCAGGTAGAATACAGGTAGTGTCTAGATTTACGCTACAATAGTAAAGATCAAACTGTATCGACACAATATATATTTTTTTACAGATACGATATAGATCAAATTATTGCTTGCGATATAGTCGCGATATACCTTGAATAAAGATATACTACAGATGCGATAAAGATAAAACTGTAAAGATTTCCAGTATATATTTGTGATAGATCCGCTAAAGATAAAATGTGTGCTTGCGGTACAGGTGCGTTATAGCTTGAATAAAGCTATGATACAGATGTGGTAAAGATAAAACTGTAAAGGTAACAGGTACATATATCATAGAGATACGGTAAAGATTTCATCTATACAGTTGTAGCATAGAGTAGAGTATAGCTCCGATAAATATTACATCTATATCGAGTAATCTACATCGCATCTTTAAATATTCTTTACCGACTGGGCGATCTTTATCGGTTTGGTTATACGGGTAATGTGCCTTGCACCTTGTGAAATCGAGCAAGGATCCACACGATGACTGCTCCGTGGTAATAGGGCAACTTTCACTCTGATGATGCAAGCTAATTACAGATTGGCGGATGTCTCGCTTAGATATAGTTCTGGTTCTGGCCAATAGAGGCCGCCGTAAGTATCATTTTGAAAGTCGTCGTGAAGAATCGCCGTCGAGTTACATCTTATCAATAACGTCATGTTTAATGGATTTTTGTCGCCGTTTAGATCGCTACCCGATACGTGGTTGCGTCCGACTGTCGGCCAGTCAGCGACGTTTACCAAGAACTTCCATCAGCCAAACGACCGTACGTGCCGAAGAATGCCAATGCAGCGCCCACGTGCACTTTGCCGCTGTCGGCGGCTACCATAAAAAACTTTTCGCTCTGTTGGAACAACAAAGCAGACATCATGATTGAAGTGAGATGGCGGTTAATGTTTTTGCGCTGTGAGCCGTGACTTCCCGCGTAAGTTGAGCGAGAGCAAGTTTTAGTTAGCAGTGACAGTTAAAACAATCCAGATGTGTAAAAGCTGCAGCCCCGGGCGCAAAGATTAACTCTGCCTGGGGTAACATTTAAGTCTGTTGTGCCGTCGAGCGCCCGATAATTTGGATATTTTTGTGCCTGGACTCCTCCAAACAGCTTTTAAGTCAGTTTGTGCCGAACTATTATAGTGACTTTTGCATCTCGTTGTGTCTGCTGGAGTTTTTGTTTGCGGTTAGCTCTTGAACTAATATTGATCGGAGTCATTCGAATTGGGTGCTATTTGTGCTGTTTTTCTTTGGGAAATAAACATTCCGCTGTGTTTTGTTGAAGCTATTCTATATGTGAAATGGGGTTTGTATCATATGTCAATAGAACAGCTTGTCAATTATTTTTGAACAATTCCGGATCTGTGATTTAAACATCGCCAAATTTATTCTGTTAGTGAAAGGTAGCGCATGTACGTCTCTTACCGTTGCTTATGCGGATATAATAGATAGCTCACAGCTCCCCCCGGAGCATTTGTTTAACTATTGTCAAACCAGCAATGTGTGTCCACAGCGGGTTAAGTTGGATAAACGTCTACCTCTTACCGTAAAGCATGCTCTGTTAAAGGTAACTTTGTTTAAGCACAATGTATTCAGATGTAATTTAGATAGTAAGGTGTTTTATTGAAGTGCGGAAATCTCAAAGTGTGTTTTAAGTATGAAACGTTTATTTGAAAGTGGCCGGGTAGCTCAGTTGAGAAAGCGCTAGGCTTGCATTAAGCAAGTCTTTGGTTCGAACCCCGCAGGGGCCGGTCTTTTTCAGCAGCCTTGGCGATTGGAATCGGGCTCGGTGAGACCATTCACAGTTGGGCACCAAATTAACTGTGCTCTACTCAGAACCACAGACCTAAGAGATAAAGTAACAAGGTTAACACATCACCAAGCCACACACCTTTACACACACTGGCTGCTACGCAAGCACGAAAGGCGCGCTCCACCATTGGAACTTGCAACTCGGAGCTGTCTGTTTTTTATCGAATTGTTTACTTGTTTTATGAATTGTGTAACTGTAGTTATATTGTAAATTGCCTGTTTAGCTTCTTCATTGATTTTCAAATATCACAACTTGTTAAAACCCCTCTTCACTAGAGCTGGGCGATATTGAAATCTGATATCGATTATCGATACATATCGATATATCGAAATATCGATACAGTTCGAAATATCGATATATATGGATAGCTATCGATAACTATTGATACTTATTGATAAGTATAGATTTTATCGATTTATCAATAAATATCGATATTTATGATATATGGGCACTATATCGATAATTATCAATACATGTACATATGTATATAGTATATTTTGTTAGTAGATATGTATCGATACATAATAAATTACCAACCATGTTAAATTCGATTTTATCACGTATTTAAAATGTTGGTTAAATATTTTCAATACAAATGTCATTTTGGGCCATTTTCCTTCATACACTGCACACAGGCACAACTGTTCAACACAAATCCTAAACACAATACAAATTAAACAAGCAAATACTTCAATAATATAAACCCAGCAGGAAGGACGAGTTCAAAATGCCGCATAGCAATTTTACTGAATTTATGAGTGACTACTAAAGCAAATGTAACTCAGCATAAAATATCGATGTCTGTACGTACTAATGTACTATCGACCTATCAATAAATATCTGCATGAATAAATATCGATGAATATCAATAACTACATCGATAATTATCGATAAATATCGGTCAGTAACTATTCATATTTATTGATATACTCGTATATCAATATTTTATTTTTTTTTTAATTTTATTTTGGTACTGAGCCAACAGCCGTTAGGCCAATTATAGGCGTCGCTGTACATTTTATGGGAACTTTCAACTCCACTAACGACAGTCGTGATGTTATTATGACATCCGGGACGCGTAAAGGCATTGTTTACCACGGCGCAACGCAGCACCAAATTGTACCGTAGTAAGTAATGGCGAAATTTACGCGGCTTTTCTTTTGGCAATCTTTACTGGCCACGAATAAGCGAATGTTTCATAGAACATTGTTTACTGCGCTGCAACCAAAGTGCTTTTTATTCTTAAGTGCGAGTATTAAATTTAGAAAGAATTATTATTCCAATTATTAAGACATTATTTTATCGTTACAAACTGAATAATAATTATTATACTCACTGCAACACTGCATGCAAAACATTGAACACATAATTAGCAAATAAATAAGGTACTTACCTGAATGTATATGGTATGGTGTTAATAAACGTTTAAATCTACATACCTATGTTGACAAAATGAACTATTATTAATTTATTACTTGTAAGGATTAATCGCGTATATACATATAGTATACTTAAGTAAATATAGATTGGAGAATTTATTGTCAATCATTAGACGTATATAACTTTATACTCTTGAACCAAAATATTATGTAAGAACTGCTATAATGTAAGCTATAATAAATAATAGACCACGCACAAGCTTGCTTTTAGTGGAACATCAGAGCGTACCTCATATTAATTCACATGTTTAGTTAAGTTCTTGCAGAGCTAAGTTTGTTTTATTTTTGCAGAGGATCTTTACTAACTTAATTAAGGTACTAAATGTCAAAATCTGAATTATTGTTTACAGAATTTATTGAATTATTGTGCTTTTTTCCTCTAAAAATAAACCATATTATTATTATTATTTTACCTTAACTAAGTTCTCTAAGAAAAATTTGAACAATACATAATTTTAATGCGATTTTGCATTAGGCCTATTGGAATGGACGTTCATTCCAAGATTGTGCTTTCTTTTCCTTTGTTGATTAGTCTCAAGGGCTGAAGGGCTTCCAGCTTGGAGGCGCTTTGCTCCTGAAGTCAAGCCAGGGCGCACTTTCCTCCGGCTGATTGCAGTTGGCTGAACTCCTATCTTACGTTTTCCTTGAGCTTTTGTAATTCAACAATTGCATCGGAGTAAAAATTTGACTTGAGGATTTTATTCAATTTCACTACGCCGTTTGTCATCTCATGTGTTCTGCAGTTTTCTGCGACGTTGCTAAGTTTTTCGAAATTTTTAATCAACTGTTGCACAGCGGTCGAATGCACTTCATCAATGTGCAGAATTCGTTCTTCTTTGTTTGGTGATTCCACAGTGATTGCACCTCGGCCTGCATTATTTGCTACTGTCTTCTGAGTGACCTGTCCAAAACAATTATTTTATACTAATCGCAGTAATCGCCTATTATGAAAATATCCAACTACCTACCTCATGTCTTCCGATTTCAACGTCCATGTCATTATAAAATTCTTTCGGGGCATCTGGACCAAGTGCTATTTCAGCAAATAATTTCTTGTCCTCGATAGTTAATCGAGGAGATGTTGGGAAGACTCTGTCGAATTTATTTTGTATGGCACATAAATGTTTGCAAAACCTTCCTCCTTGCCCATAGACGCAATCGCAAAACGCAATATCCAAATGGACCGTATAGAAAAGACTTTCATTGTTTTGAGATGATCCCAAACAGGTTTTGTCATCAACTTCTTCTACCGACAATAATGCAGAAGATTTTAAAATGCGTCTAAATGCTAATTCATTTTTGGAGCTTCGATAATTAGCAAAAGAAAGTAGGTGTCTCTTGTGGTAGGATTCCAACACTTTCGCAATGAAGTCAATCAACGCACACGTGTTAAAAGCTTTGCATCTTTCGCAAACGATATCTTTAAAAATGCGAATCGAAGCATCCACATAATTGTTCGTGTTATTGTCTCGTGTCAATAAATTGCTTCTATAAGCTACCGACCATTCCTCTTTCTGTTCCCAGTATCCCAAAATATGGTCTTTCAAATTCTCATACTTCTTCATAACCTCATCATTCATAAAGCTGCTGAAATTGTCACGCAATTCTTCATTTGTGGTGGAATATAGTACCCTCCGAAATCCTGTCATGATGTGTTTTCGGTCTGCTTTGTCAATATTTGCTTGCTATCCCACAACCAACGCCAAAAAGCTTGAAGAAGATGGAAAATGCAGAGTAATCTGCGCGACTCGGGAAAAACTGATTCCAGCGCATTCTTTTCTGCCGCAGAATCATCGGTCATAAAAATTCGAGGAAAACCATAGCTTCCAAAACCATAAGTTTGCAAAGAATCTCGCAATAATTTGAAGGCTTCCGTGTAATTCTCTTCAGTTTGCTCGGTATGGAGAATGCAAGCAAGTGGGATGGCTCCAACTTTTGTTGCAGAGAAGAAAAATGTAACGCAGGTACTTGTTTAGTAGCAAGAACCACTAGAATCTACAAATACCATTTCATGTGCAAATTCGTGAGAATGGGCTCTAATCATGACAGGAGTTAACACAACAACGATCATTGGATCTTCCTGTATGATAACTTTAATCTTTTTTTCTTCATAGCATTCCGTTTTCTTTTTCAAAACAGTTAACATATCAAAAGCTTCTCGACCTCCAAAATTTTCCATTCTACAACAGTAAAATTGATTTAAGTACCTACCTAACGCAAAACTGCACAGTGCATCACCTACCTCCATTTTGAGTATAAATGTTTTATTTGTCTCTCCGCTGGATTTATTTGGGCGTTTGCTAGCAATTTGGCAATCTCAGATTCTTCGTTTTTATTTTCGAGGTATATTTCGTGAAAGTTTTTGGCGACTGCGGCAGTCATGCCATCCTCAAAGTATTTGTAAAACATTGCCTTGATTTCCCTCGAAGTTTGCAAGTAACTGAAGGCTTCTGCAACAGCTACTGCATGGGAATGTTGAAATGAAATCTGACAAATTAAATAAACACCTCGACTAGAAAAGCGAGTTACTGGTAAACCTTTTGAGTAAAATTCGATTGAAAAACCACTTTGCAGTTGTGGATCATTGCATTTGCCATAGTGCATCTGATTATTGAATGAGTCCAAAGCATAATTGCCATTTTAGCAATGAAAAACTCAATTTATGTTTTGAGAAACCATTAAATAACACACATGAACAATCTATTATGCTAACCCAAAAATAAATAAATACATTTATCTACAACTGTCAAATAATAAGTGCATTATATATCCAACTCTAAATACAAAAGCGGCTCATATTACATTAGTGGAATATGAAATTTCATATTCCACGGAGTATTTTTTCAATTACTGGGCTACATTTTAACAAATGACATTAACGTCGAGGTTAGCAGGTTAGGTTTTGCGTCAGTTTTGACACAGACTGACGCAGAACCTAACCAGCTAACATCGATTTTGACATAGATTGACTTAAAACCTAATCTGCTAACCTCCAATTTGACATAGACTCACAGGGGCACCAACTATGTACATAGTTGTAGATAAAATATTGTATTTGACACGTATATAATGGCTATATTACACTTGGATGAGTACAACATTCGCCTTCGGCTCGTGTGTAAACTTCATCCTTGTGTAATATAGCCTACATTATATGCTTATTAAATGAAATACTATTTTCTACAATCGTGTCAAAATGACAACTTTTTGCACAGTTTCTAGTGTCAAAAGTGACGTGCACTCTCAATATTAGCGCCAGAATTACGTCTTTTTGGCACGTTGACATTGGTTGCGTGTTCTAATATTATATTAAAGCACTCTTTGCAGTAACTTTTAATGCCAACATAACCTAGAATATCTAACACAATGTGACGGAAAACATGTCACCGAACTAAGTTTTCATATTTCTGTTACGATCGTAGAAAAAATAGCGTATGATACACGTGTATAAGTACTATTAAAGCACTAAAGACATTAAAAGCACTCCGCTTTGCGTCGTGCTCTTAAACTCGTCGCACATGCTTTAAAGGCGTACCTATACACTAGTATTATAATATTCTATTTTATAAAGTAGGTACCAAATAATGATAATTACACTTACCTCAATAACTATGTTGAGACCTTTCTCCAAATACCGATCATTTCGCAACGTATTACGGTTGATTTTTTTGAAAAGTATACTTATTTTTGCACTGCAGTCTTTGGTCCGCTGTCTGGTGTTTTCCCGTTTCCTTTTTTTTCACTTTATCGAAATTGTTATGCTGGCATGCGTACACTTTTGAAAAAGGTATTTTTCTTTGTTCGGGTATGTGTATCGAACAATCCAGCTCGTATTCGTCACTGTGCTAAATTGTTCCACCCAACTCGCACACCAGTTATTATATGCACTTTTGTCAGACGTGTTTTGAGGCGCATGGTTTTCGAGTTTACCTCTTAAAGTTGCCGAGAAATTGTTAGGATTATTGAAGTCGAAATGGTTCACTTCGTGACCTAGATTTGTCAATTCTGCCAATAAATCATCACGATTTTCAGCCAGGGCTGACGAAACACAATGACACCAGCAAGTTTGTTTATTTCTATGCAAATTCGAGGAACTTCATCATGCTTAGAGACGAGTCTACCACTGGTTGCAGTGTAGTAAACAATGTCCTATGAAACATTCGCTTATTCGTGGCCAATGCTTACTACACTACATCCTGAGACTGCGCTGTACCGCAGTAAAGCTTGCCAAAGGAAAAGCCGCGCAAATTTCGCCATTACTTACTACGGTACAACTTGGTGCTGCGTTGCACCGTGGTAAACAATGCCTTTACGCTTCCTGGTGATCTGTTGTTTCTCAGTTTTTTTTATGGTTTCTTCAACTTCTGAAGGAAGAATGCTGGACTCCGTGTTTTGTTCATCGGGAAAATCATATTCTTTAAGAACGGCTGTTTCATCTATGAATAAGTCTGAGTACTATTCTTTCCACCTTTCGATCACTTTATCAATATCTGTTATTGCCTTCTTTATCATCAATTGACCAAGTTTTAGAACGAAATTCTTGAGCAAGTAGTTTAACCTTTTGAAACAAGTCACGGTTTTCATTATTTGTGCCACTAGATTCGAGTTTCGTGCAGATCTCATTAATATGGCGTACTTTATCATGCCAACAACTTGCATGTGCTTATTAAATTCTTCATTTTGATTTATTTTAATATCCCGAGTATTTCTTTGAAAATTGATGCTAAAACGTTATTTCTTGGTTACTTAATCTCACCGATGTTTTCTCCCTTTTAGATACCTACAAGTAGGTTGTGGTATAACGTTTTGCTCCTGTTTAAGCCCCAATAAACCATGATATAACATGAAGGGCGCTTAAACGTCGCGTTTTTACGTTACAAGCGTTTTGGGGAGCCCGGGGCTGCAACACCGCCGTTGTGCGCCACCGAAACGACGATCCGTCCAGTGCACACCTCCAATTCTAAGTTTGTAACAGAAAGGGAGCAACATCAAGCTATAAAAGAAAATTTCATCGGATTGAAAAAAGAAAGCGAAGTTCGACCTGACCCGCGGCTCCTACCTGGTGGAGCCCCGCTCCAGACCCTGTTGGGCCACCGACGTTAATCTTCCTCCAGCGAAGCACGACCGAGATTTCCGATAGCGATTTCCCTAGATCGCCTCGTCGACCCGTATAAATTATCCAGCCAGTGAATGATTGTTCATAAATCGAACTGAACCCCAATATTTTCTGAGCCTGTTAGTGCTTACCTGTAATATCGGGATAAACCAATACACGGCGTAAAGCTGTTTCACAAATAGAACCAAACCCATATATTTTTTGAGCCTGTTGGTGCTCACCTGTAGTAGTTTTACAAACAGGGCAAAACACCTTGTTCTTTCTGGGTGTGCTGGTGTCCACCCGAAATTTCGGAATAAACTAATTATAGGGTCTTACATCGTGGGCTAATACCCGAAACTATTCCCTGACTTTGGATTAATGATTTTTCGAAATCGCAATTCAAATTGGCGGGCGAAACTCCGCCGAAGATTGCAAGCAAAACCCCCGCTCGTCCCGTATGTACAAGTGTGAACCCCTAAATGAAAAAGAACTCCTAATTATTTACAATATCACTTGCGGACCAGTTCAAACCTTCCTAAAAGTTATTCGCCCTGGCCTGCACCGCATTAGTTGACACACGAAGCTAAAATTGACAATTCTCATTCTAGACTTCGCCCACAGGACGCGTTTTAACAGAGTGGTCGGCGTTCACAGAGAGAGTTGGTTTAGGTGTCTACCTCTGCAGGGGCTTTCAGTCTTTCCCAAACCCGAAGAAATTCTTTATTTTTTTAAATTTCATATACAACATTTGTGTAATCGATTTTTATGTATGTTATTTATGCTGCTTTTTATCTATTGTCACTCGAAAATAATAGGAATTCTTGGTTTCTGATACTATCAATAAAGGACGAGTAATTGAACAAAGTAATTTGACTGAATTGGACCCCACCAGAACATAAGTCTATAAAGTCGAAAATATTACAAATTTGATAGTTTACACTGTTGTACCTACCTACTCACAATAATTTGATTACAAACTTGTTCTTATTTCTAAACAAGTAATGCTTCTTATTTTAAATACTCATATTAGTATTATAGAGTGAATTTATTTTAATGCGCAATGTGGTCTTGCCGTTTTCATGAGCATTTGATCGGTTCCTATTGGTTTTTATTTTAAAATGCAATATACGAACCGCAATTTTATTGAGAAATAAGCATCACAAATAACAACAGGAAATGTAACCTGTAATAACTAACATACTTGCTATAAATTGAAGTAGGTATTTATACTATTTGATCAACAGAATTCCTTCCTCCGTAGAATACAATATTTTTTTACCAACTCAGTATATTTTCCAGATTGCATTTTAAAATAAACGCATTTACACATAGTGTTGTCCCTTCAACGCTGCGTCACTGGGTCTGTTTATGACTAAATGAAAGGAACGAATCTCCATTAATTTGTTGTATAATATATGTATAATCTATGTATAATCTATTCCATCTTTAAAAAACGATGGTTGGCCATGACAATCTGACAGATATCACTCTGTATATGAACTGACAAAACTGCGGTAAAGATAGGTTAGGAATTTTGAAGGTTCAGAATGCCCGATGTTGCCATAATGTGCTACATTATTTTTAGTAATGTTTGTTTGTTTGTTTGTTTGTTTGTTAATGGACAAGGTCTAGGCATGCAGAGTACCAGGTACCTTAGACACCGACAAAAATTATAGAATAGATAACAGATCTTTTTACCTATAAATAAATGATGCACTTTTAAGAAAATTCTTTTATGGGATACGAATTCGGTGTACTCACGTTGAAAATGTCCATCAATCTATTAATAATTTGATCATTGCTTAGATCGGGTTTATCTCGTCTGAAATGTGTGTAGCACTTCAACATACTGCGTTTCGTCTCCGAAGACATAACTTTGGGCATGCGGTTTATTAAATTTTTCACAATAATCACTTACACTATCACTTTACTTTTCAGAGATTAGGAAAGTGTCATAATGACATTAATATTGACATATTTTTTTGACTTTTTGGTTTGGTAGCATTGGCAACACGGCATTTCAAATTTAGTTAGAAAAAGTTTGCCACCATAAAGAAATCAAATATAACTACTGCTTTGCTTAGTACTGCCAATTTAGGAAAAGAAAAGCATGGCAACCTATCGTTTTTTTAAAGATGGAATAGATTATATACTACTGCTTATGCTTAACGCAGCAATACTAGAAATCTTATCATGTAGTCAGAAAATTTTACACTACAGAATAAACTGTAATGTTTCCCAGTATCAAAAATACGGTATAACATTCATGCCGTGAAATTAAATACAACGATAATAATAGTAACAATAATAGCCACGTTTTTATGAAAGCCGATTTTTAAAATTTACATTGAAATGAAATATACAACAACTTAAGGTTTTGCAGATAAGGAACGACTTAACTTAAGAAACTGGCACTGAACAGTAAACAGTATTTATGGTACTTTCAAAATACTTCAAGTATCTACTAGAAATTACTGTTAGTTCTTAAAATAGGTACATTATTATGATAGTTTTACTTGTACTTAAAAAGTACCGCTTGGAGTATTTTAAAGTACCTACTCTATAACTACCTGTAATTACTTTGTATTGGTTACTTACACTATGAATGACAAGTATCAAGTAGGGGACACCGGGGCACAACGGGGTACCGGGGCAGAATGAGGTTGCCCTTGAATTTCCCGCCCCAGGTGACCGATAGTTCTAGCGCCGTCCGCACATTATTTACTAGAGCGCCACGCATAATCTGACCAGAGCCAGTAGATATAGGAGAGTACCGCCACGTCCGCCATGTTTTTTCCTTTGTCATATGCGTCACTTTGAGGTTTGTAACACAATTCCGTCACCGTGACATTTATTGGCAATCCGAAATTTTACTTAAAATTCGAGGTTAGTAGGTTAGGTTTTGTTTGTTATTTGACACAAACTGATGGAAAACATAACCTGATAACCTCGAATTTGACATAGACTTACAGTCTTGCCAATTTCAAGTAAAAATTTAGACATAACTCAATCAGTCATTGCTGATGGGAACAAAAATGGCGGCGATGGCGGCATTTTCACGGATCAAAGAATGGCGGTACTCTCTATATCTACTGGCTCTGAATCTGACCAGAGCCAGTAGATATAGGAGAGTACCGCCAGTCGCTATTGAATTTATTTTTATTGTTATGGAATTTATTTTTTTTTATATTTATTGAATTATGTACATATCCTGTTTGAGCTGTGGGAAATAAAGCCATTTATTTATTTATTTATTTATTTATTTAAATAAGCAATGCGAAAGTGCCATCTGTTATCGTATAGTCGCAACCACCCATCATGCTGCAGATTTCAACATACTAGTAGAGCCAAAAATAAATATTCTTAAGAATGAACATTACTGCCATCTTACGGCAGTTTAATACGTCAAACTCTCCCACTCCTCTGACAGCGTGCTCTTACGTTAGAGTTCACTGATTTCCAAAGCAGATGTTGTACCGTTGGCTGCATTATCGACATAATATAATCATCATTGCAGTATTTTTGAACAGAGGGCGCCGTAATCGGCCTCTCGCTAAACATTTTCAAATGCATCAGCAATATAAGTTTAATTAAAATTTTGTTCCTGGTCAAATCTAAATACACTATGCGAAACGATGTTATAGTCGACAATTATATACAGTTGACGGAGGTGTTAGAGGCTTGCTCCACCTCCGACGCGGGTCGGCCCACCTAATTAAAATAAAACATAGTCTTATGCTGTAGTCCATTTATTCCGGGCACGCACGGTGTAAGTTATTATAAGCCGCGTACACATTAATAAATATTCTTTTTCCTGTAACTTTCTTAACTCCTGCTTCATATGTCCTTAATTTCAGGTTTGGAGTCCTACAACTGCAACAATGATCATACATAGATTCTATTCAATAGTTAATAATACCTGCTAAGCAACTTACAAAGGATTTCCATAATTACTGGTGATGTCAACAGTGTTATTGGGTGGGCCCTTCATAACTAATATTTTCTGTCAATAATCTTTGTGTGTATGTGATTTTATTTGATGATAGAGTGCTTGCCATATCTCAACGACCCTGCGCAGTGATCGAAATTCTGTAAATACGTCATAAGCAAGGCTACAGACCTACCTGAAAATATCATTGCGATTTTGCTGCGTTTGATATCGTTTGCTATTTTCGTGCTTTAAGTTAGTTTTTGCGTTCTTTATCTACTTGTATTTTCGTTTATTATAAAAAACAGTTTTATCAAATAAACACGAAATATTGACACAACCTATTTTAAATTTTGCACCTGCAAGCTAGCCCGATGTTTTTAGGTTGTACTGAAAACAACATTTGGGTGTCTCGCTCTACAGTTTTCTCCCTTGCTCCACTGCGCATTTGTGGTCGCTGAGATATGGCATGACCTTTTTTTTCTACAAACCAATCTAAAATTCTAACAATATCATGTTATAGCAACTGATAACACACAAAAATCCCTTACTTATATTTCCACGCAACATCACAGCTACCAATAAAATCAACACTTATTCACTATTCACGCGCACCGAACGCTCGTTTGGTTTCAAATTGCTTTCGAAACTGCTGCACAAGCAGAAATCGTTGAGTAAACACAGAGAGTAGAATAAACTTGTGTGTACAGGCCCAGTTAATTCTCAAGTTGCAATTTCAAATAAGCAATGCGAAAGTGCCATCTGTTATCGTGTAGTCGCAACCACCCATCATGCTGCAGATTTCAACATACTAGTAGAGCCAAAAATAAATATTCTTAAGAATGAACATTACTGCCATCTTACGGCAGTTTAATACGTCAAACTCTCCCACTCCTCTGACAGCGTGCTCTTACGTTAGAGTTCACTGATTTCCAAAGCAGATGTTGTACCGTTGGCTGCATTATCGACATAATATAATCATCATTGCAGTATTTTTGAACAGAGGGCGCCGTAATCGGCCTCTCGCTAAACATTTTCAAATGCATCAGCAATATAAGTTTAATTAAAATTTTGTTCCTGGTCAAATCTAAATACACTATGCGAAACGATGTTATAGTCGACAATTATATACAGTTGACGGAGGTGTTAGAGGCTTGCTCCACCTCCGACGCGGGCCGGCCCATCTCAGACGCGGGTCGGCCCAACTAATTAAAACAAAACATAGTCTTATGCTGTAGTCCATTTATTCCGGGCACGCACGGTGTAAGTTATTATAAGCCGCGTACACATTAATAAATATTCTTTTTCCTGTAACTTTCTTAACTCCTGCTTCATATGTCCTTAATTTCAGGTTTGGAGTCCTACAACTGCAACAATGATCATACATAGATTCTATTCAATAGTTAATAATACCTGCTAAGCAACTTACAAAGGATTTCCATAATTACTGGTGATGTCAACAGTGTTATTGGGTGGGCCCTTCATAACTAATATTTTCTGTCAATAATCTTTGTGTGTATGTGATTTTATTTGATGATAGAGTGCTTGCCATATCTCAACGACCCTGCGCAGTGATCGAAATTCTGTAAATACGTCATAAGCAAGGCTACAGACCTACCTGAAAATATCATTGCGATTTTGCTGCGTTTGATATCGTTTGCTATTTTCGTGCTTTAAGTTAGTTTTTGCGTTCTTTATCTACTTGTATTTTCGTTTATTATAAAAAACAGTTTTATTAAATAAACACGAAATATTGACACAACCTATTTTAAATTTTGCACCTGCAAGCTAGCCCGATGTTTTTAGGTTGTACTGAAAACAACATTTGGGTGTCTCGCTCTACAGTTTTCTCCCTTGCTCCACTGCGCATTTGTGGTCGCTGAGATATGGCATGACCTTTTTTTTCTACAAACCAATCTAAAATTCTAACAATATCATGTTATAGCAACTGATAACACACAAAAATCCCTTACTTATATTTCCACGCAACATCACAGCTACCAATAAAATCAACACTTATTCACTATTCACGCGCACCGAACGCTCGTTTGGTTTCAAATTGCTTTCGAAACTGCTGCACAAGCAGAAATCGTTGAGTAAACACAGAGAGTAGAATAAACTTGTGTGTACAGGCCCAGCTCAAATTGCAATTTCAAATAAGCAATGCGAAAGTGCCATCTGTTAGCGTGTAGTCGCAACCACCCAGCATGCTGCAGATTTCAACATAGGTACTAGTAGAGCCAAAAATAAATATTCTTAAGAATCAAGGTTGGTAGAACTGAAAGCGTGTTTAGGAGGTTGCCTCAACTTTCGAAAAAATTAAACCTGCTGTGGGGGGGTGGGGGAAGTAACTCGTGACGTCATTAGAGACGGTGTGACATCATACTTTGCTTACATAGTATTTCTAACCTAACTTATTAATTAGTAATGCCGAAAGCTTGATGTAAGCAACGAAAACAGTTTATAGCCTCCCTAATAAGCTATTTTGAGCAAGAACGTGACAATGGAGGGCCCTTGATTGCTTTAGCTGCTGTACAAGAGGTTAGTTACATTGTGGAATAAATGTATAATAATTATTGTATTATTACATTATAGGTAGTGTTTTATTTATTATAGAGGGTTGCAAATGCCTTGCAAGTATGTATATCAACCGTTAGTTCGGTTTCACAGACGGTAAAATCAAATGAACATATCAAAAACGCGAAGCAGAAGAAGCAGAGAACTCAGCCCGTAGTGGACATTGACGATTTTGATCAAGTAGCCATAAGAAATGTGGTTTATGAAATGTACCAAAACAGTAAGTGAATCATTTACTCTCTATTGCTGAACATTACAAGTAAGGATATTTTTTTGTTAGAACAAGATATTACTCGGACATCTGTATTGCGAATTTTACAGGAAAGAGATATTTACAAGGGAGGGACATCTTTGTTAGAAAAGGTCCTAAAAGATATAGGATTCCGCTGGAAAAAGGATGATCCACGCAGAGGGCTCATGGAGTTGGATCACATTGCTTTCCGCAGAGTGGTGTCTTTAAGGAAGTACATTTAAAAACTGCAGCAGGAAACGACCGTCACAATTTGTATACTTACACGAAAAGTGGATTTTCGAAAATGGCACTGTTTGTAGGTCATGGCAACATGAAAATAAAAAACCGTTAAAAAATTAAAATCAGATTGAAAAAGGTTAGCATCATAAGTTTAATAACTGAATTTAAATAATATTATTTGTCTATTTTTCAAGATATTGTAATGGCCGCCCACTACTAATTAATTGCTTCTATTAATAAAAATATCTAGAGCCACCATACATATTATTTTTAATTCTGGGTTCGTCACAAATCAGATAACTAATTTTGGTTCTCAGGGATAATTAAATGAGTGGTCCAGTGATATGCTTGACCTGAATGATCGTACGCCGGGCTATTTATAATGTAATCTACTTGCAACTTGAATTATTGTTGGCTAACTAATAGCAGAACAGAGCTCTTATTCAGGTCTGGGTTCACAATTTTAGATTTAAAATTTTGATCGCACGCCTATGGTGCGTAGGTCAAAAGCAACCTAAATGCTACAACGGAGCTAATCTGTCATATAATTTTACGTCTTTATGAAAAACTAGCAAGTGCAGATCGTTTTCGTGTTTGTGATATGAATTACTACTCAATGAGCAAATTAAATAGGTAAGTTTTTTATTTTCCCGCTTTCTTATAGCGTCGGTTGATCGTGTTTTGTTTCTAGCCAAAAACCTCCACTTCGTTGATTCGAAATAATGACGTAAAGGAATCCTAACCTCAATTCTGGACTTCTAAATTCTCAATTTGAAGCTACTGAAGCTATTAAATCGCCGTGAATCTGCCAAGCAGCAATGCTATTCCACTCCCGGGTAGGTTTTACGGTGGTGCATGTACAATTTTGCTTCACAACTAACCTTGCAATTTTTCCAGGTGCTGTCCGATGATGTCCGGAGAGGTGATAATGTGCCAGATCTTCTCTCAGCGAGCAGGAACCGTGGTGCAGGCCTTGGAGGAGCTGGACTGGTGTGCCGCCGATGTAGCCACGAAGTCAGGAACCTCGGAAACCGCCTCTTGCTGTTAAACGTAGGCCAAAATAGGATGGCGAACGTCCCTCGGAAGCCGTTGTGAATCTGAAATATTTTGTAGTGGCCGATTTTAAAACCCACACTTGTGCTTGAACACTGCTATGTCGTGAACACTCTGGTAAAGTTTCGGAGCTGTATTTTAATATTTATTATATAAAAATTAGATTTTTCTGGGAGAATAAAACTGGGCTGTCAGTAAAATTATTTTATTTTCAGTTGTTATTAACAATTGCACATCAATACAAATAGGAAATCAACTCTGTTCAATTGACCTTTTTAACAATTAAATTCTTAAAATCTAACTAATTTTACAATTCTACCTTATTTACTAAATTGTCCTTTGATTTTTGTAATCATTGTCTTACATTATCACTCGCGTTGCACCGTTTTAAATGTCTTTTCATTCACTTATTGCACTGACTCATATTTCTTTTCGCGCACATCCTCTTTTGATCACTTCTGAATTTAATTAAAAGTCCATTTCATTGTTATACTTGCTAATCAATAAACTGTTTGTAAATTCAGCAAATTTCCAATATTGTTGTTCCATTTTCCTTTTTTTATTTATGATTTGCCTTTAGCTTTGACCTCACTTCGTGCTCGTAGCACCCTGCTTTGCCTTCCTCCACATTACCTTATTATGATATGCTCACAGAGAATTGTTATTAATGAATTATGACTTGCAAAATACCCTCGACCAGCATTTACTAATTATTTTCATAATCGATTCATTCTTACAAATTTACATTGATTAAATAGAACATGAATCCAACCTCTATGATTTGAGCTCTGCCTTGTTCTTTATGTTAGGAGAATTAATTTCTTTATTACTTGCATAGCTTTGCACATATTATTCCTAAATTCAAGTCTGATTAATTTTTATTTTATTGCAATTAGATGCCATTTCTCAATCTAAGCTTGTCTGAATTATTCATTATTTTGTTGTGCTGTTAGAAGTGAGACTCAGGGCTTAAGACCATCTCAGTATATCGTGCTTCATGCTGTGAGATAGATGGATTTATTCCTGGTGCCTCATTGATATTTATACCGAGCACAAAAAACCCGGATTACCACGGGGAAATGAATTAGGAAAATTTTTAAAATGGTTTGAACAGCTACTTCTGAAAAATTTGGAGGAGCCATCAATTATTGTTAATGGATAACGCAAGTTATCATAGCACGATAAAACGCTCAATGCTAGTTTGAAAAAACAAGATACATATTATTGATTGGTTAGCAAGTCGGTCAGTGAATATTGAGGGGAATGTATTAAAAATGGAATTATTGCAGTTGGTTGTACAGTAAGTATATTAACAGCCAGTCTTATAAAGGCCACTAATCTGAGGTTAACTTTAATTCGCTGTTAAAATAAACAAAAGCGCATCGAAATTTGTTTACTAATGAATAAAATGTCATAAGCACTGACGTTTTGATACACTTTTGTTTATTTTAACAGCGAATTAAAGTTAACGTCAGATTAGTGATCTTTATAAGACCGACAGTAAGTGAATTTTGTGTGCTAAAGTACTAATGATTTTTTTTCAGACACAAACCTCCAAAAACGTATGTCGCAGACCACCTTGCTGAACAGTATGGACATACTGTGGTCAGACTTTCTCCCTACCATTGTATTTTCAACCCCACTGAAGATGTTTGGGGAATTGCCAAAACTTATTATAATAAGCATATAGGTGAAGATGGGTACGTTGTAGAAAAAACCCTAAATATGTGGCAAAAAGCGTTATGTAACAGCTGAAACGTGGTCAAATTGTGTTGCACAGGTAGAGGGCATTATACAGAAGTGGGCGGACAGGGAAGTGAGTTTTGACGTAGAAGACATTACTCCAATAATAATACAAGTCAACGATGAAGAATCTGATGACACTTGTAATCGTGATTAATTATATTGTAGATAGTTTGCTGAGTTATAGTGTATTTAAATAAATGTACATTTTTAGTAAGTTTTGTTAATGTTCGTTTTAAGTTATCTTAATAAATTCATAAATGAAGTTATTTAAGTAATGAACAAACATTCGTCATTTTTATAACTGATAGCAACGTGTAATTTTACATTAAGCTAGTGAATCACCCAAGCTACGCTTCGGTGGGAAAGGGTGTTACATGTTACAATCAAAAACACATACAACCTTACCAATTATATATACAAAAATGTTGAGAGATGAACATTGAGTATTTGTGATTTAAAATTATACGATTTAATTAAATTAAATATAATTTTATTTTACTTTAATTTTTCGTACTTTTTTGAAAATAAAAACCGGCCTACGATCTAAGTCTAAAAATTAGCAAAATTTTAAACTATCATACAATTTAATCGGTCCAGTATCTTCGAAGGAGATAGCGAATAAAGATACATACATTTTATTTCCAGCGTGATATTTCTTGAATTTAGAATTTTTCTGCTCACTATATTTATAATTTAAAAACTTCATTCTAATATTTATCCGCTGTTTAACAAACATTTTCAGTATAATATCGACATCATAATATTTAATTTTGAGTTTATTAATAAGTTTTTTTGTAATTTTCTTTGGGTTACTTAAACCGGAAGACATATAATTTTTAAATTCCTCATCCAAATTTTTAATCAGGGCAAAAAACTCATCAGAAGGTTGAATTAATTCACCATAGGACAAATGTACTACCCATGGAGGCTACCAAATTATCTTCTTGCTTTTCTTGTAAACTATAAGTGTGATTGCCCAGATGAGGGAGACTAGTTTGAAGTTTTTTGGCTATCCATCCTGCTAAATATTGAAGACAGTCTTTTTCTAAATAGTCGCTTAGATCGACGTCATGGAGTTTCTTGACTTCCATGTTTTCAAACGTATCTGTTACGCTTGAAGTTGATGAATCTTCAGCAGGAATCTCAGCGCCAGACTCTCTTATAACTTCACCAACAATATAAACATCAGAACAACGATTGGTATTTGAATTAATTTGTAGGTTGGTAGATTTTCCCAATATAATTAATCGCAGCCGTTGTAGAGCATTCGTGGGTGTAGGATGATCGTTTAAACCACCTTGTGTTCTCAATTGGCCAAATAAATAGATTTTCTATCGAATCTTGGTTTAATCTGTGCGTTAATATGTAAACTATACCATATAGTTCATGTAAATCTTTATATAAATGTTTTAACGAATTGATAGATAACAAGATTCCTTTTTGAAATGTTTGTGTAGGGTACGCTGATGGCGTATGTTAACACCAACACGCACCGTTATTTTCGTTTCGAGTTTAAATAAAACACTTTTCAAGCTTAAAAATGGTTTATTACTAACGTGCCCCAAATGTGGGTGCACACACGAGAGCGGGAACGAGAATAATGAATACACAGATTCGAGACTGCCTTTAGCGGGGGTGTAGCCGGCGGCGTTCCACCACCCTAAGGCGACTAGTCACCCAAACGGGCGAGAAATTTAAATTTTAATAAGGAAGCGACGTAACAGTTTGAATGACTCTTTTTCTCTTGAAAATGACCGTGCTATCCAAATTATACATTTGATCTAAAATGTCATTTTGAGCATCAATATTTTTACCATGCAGATTTAATAATTAGGTCGTGATCGGGTGTATACGAGTTCATGATGTCATACCATGAGTTAACAAGCTATATAAAATTGGAAACTTCAATTGCTGCATTATTATCGGGATAGTAATGTCTTAACGCTATTGCTGTTGTATGACTCAGTAATTCTGCTGCCATACGAACATTCTGTCTTTTAGTAAACCCTGCTGCATGTCCATTTTAGAAGCCCAACGTTGCAATGTTGAAATTCCTGTATTAATGAAAAAAACTATTAGGTAATTAGGTATGGTATTTTATCATTTTATTGATATGCTATAACATAATGGATCATCAATTAACCTGGTAATGGATAATTCAAGGATTTTCTTAGATATATGTAACTCACCTTGCTCAAATATCTCAAAGTAAAAGCTTGAGTAATATCCTGTAGTTGTCCATTTTATATTTCTAGAACCTTTTATTTTTCGTAATTGAGAAGGCGTAAATATTTTTGGAAAGATACTAGCACATTTGCAACTCTTTGCGACATTAATTTTCTTTTTACAGCTCATTCTTAATAAATTAAATTTTTCTTGCATATTTTGTATTTTCCTATCCTTTTTTGCTGCGTTGATAAATTAGTGAAACAACCAGACACTGCACAAGTCACAGGCATTGTAAAGTTTATCAACAGTTATTTGACATTACGATCTTAAATTTCGCGCGGTTCGTATGACGTCATGAGTTACTTTTTGCGGGGGAAAATAATCAAACAATGGGTTTAAATGGGAACGAGGCAACCTCCTAAACACGATTTCAGTTTGACCAACCTTGAGTTTTAACACTTATTCTGCCCACTCTTGTTGCAACTTCCTAGTATGAAGTAGCTCCTTTGTACAGCAGTAGACCAATAATGCATCGTAAAAGAATAATGTATGGCGACTTTTGCAATATGTCTACCCACTATTTTAACGTAGATAGTTTTCGTTATAATGCATGTTGCAATACAGTTCTTGATATGATACATTTACAAAAACTTAACCGTGATATATCTATCATTTACTATTAGTAAGCTGAATTAACGAATACTGATCCAAGCATCTGTTAAATAATTTCAAAACCTATGCACGTAGTAGTGAATAGGTTCGGGTTTACTGGCGAGATTGAGTGGCAACAAACTTACATGTATGTATAGCATGTAGTAGTACAATATTCATATGTGTATAACATTGTAGTAAGTAAATGACTAACGAGCATTCGTGATATGAATATTTTCTTTCAGAAACGTGACAAAACTTCATGTGTAGTATCTGACGGAATAGCAACGAGGTGTCTTTTGTGTGATTTTGGAGTTCGGCGCGCCTGCTTGAGGTATATAGATTAGGTAATCTTGTAGTCTCTGTCGCTATTTCACTGAGCATGCGTCAACAGCTGAACAATGCTAGATATTTGACCGCCCAGTAATCAACACTTCGCACATGCTCAGTTATAGTGCCGTAAACTACAAGATTTACCGTAGATGTAAATGAATTGTCACTAGAACTTAGGAACAAACTAGTATCAACAGTCATAGATCGCTTTCCTATAATGGTGCAGAAAGTACTCATTTTCTGCAGTTATTGGCGAATATGACAATCTTTTACATTCTAATGTCAAGTGATAATCATACTATGATTGGCCAAAACTGACAAATGTCGAATTTTGTTTACAAATGTCAAATTAAAATTAGTTAAAGTAAGCATAGAAAGTAGAATTTGCTGCACCGAGTCATCATTTTCAACCCGACCGTAGGAAGGGTTGCAAGAGCACGAGGTCAGCAAATAACTTTCTATGCACATTATACGTATGATTTTTTCTACGAGTTTAATTAAATAAGTTTAAAAACTATTTAACAGTATACAGTGCTAATACAGGCAGACCTCGCCTTTTGCAGCTTTGCAGTTCGCTGATTTAATTTTATGCGGGGCACCTTTGTGCTCCCTTTTCTTTGCCGTTCTTCGCGGATGGAATTGCCAACTGTTTCAACTTTCACACACTAACGGCCGGTCTTATAAAGGCCACTAATCTGACGTTAACTTTAATTCGCTATTAAAATAAACAAAAGCACAAAAACTTGTGTACTAATGAATAATATGTCATAAACGCCAACGTTTTGATGAGGTTTTGTTTATTTTAACAGCGATTTAAAGTTAACGTCAGATTAGTGACCTTTATAAGACCGGCCGTAAGTAAATAAAGCAGACGTATGCGGTTTATGTCATCAATACCTAAATAACATTATTTATCACGAACTTGTAAACACACTTATCGCGCCTATTCCTTAGAATCTCTTATTACCAAATTGGACCTGAAATAAATTGTAAAATTATATCTTGAATAAACAAATGGACATTCGAGCTCTAGATTCAAGTGGCAAACTTATGTTACGTATGGAATTTTAGTTCAAACTTTACTGTCTTCTTGAGCGTTTTTGCCGAAAATTTAATTGAGTTTAATTTCTAAAACACAGAAAACCATGTTGTCAAAGCGTAAAGTTTCTGCTTCAGATTTTTCAGACAAAAAACGCAGAAAAGTTTTGGTTTTTTGAGGTTGCATAGTATAAATAAACCTAGTTAATGGAACCTAACCCCGTTTTTATCATTTAAATATTTACTTGCACATCACGGTGTTGCGCTTCGCGGCATTCTTCTGGAACGTAACCCCCGCGAACGGCAAGGTCTGCCTGTATATAGAGTGCGAACATAGGCAGTCAAATGTGCTAGAATACAGTTTATGGGCATTGTATGCGTTAGACAGAAATAGACCTATATGCGATTAACATGTAGCATCCGCAGAATGAAGGTGTTTTGTTTTCAGAAAACCCTGAATCCTAGGATACTAGATTTTAAATCGTATATGTCTATTTCTGTCTAACGCATACAAAGCCCATAAACTGTATTCTAACTCATTTGACTATTTATATTCGCATTCTGTATATTAGCACTGTATGATGTAGTACTTTTAAAAATCATTCAAAACAAGTAACCCCCAATCTAGTTGCAATGAATTAGCTTGTTTTGTCAAAAATTATTAACTGTAAGTTTAACAAAGCGTTTAAGGACCAACAGATAGTAATTTACTTTCTGTGCCGCAATTCAAATCGACGCACAGAAAGTGTTGACAGTAGCATTTGCATAGCAACGATTCTTACATAACAAAATGTAACATTTTCTAAGCTTCTAACGGTCGGTCTTATAAAGACGACTAACTTGAAATTAACTTAAATTCTTTGTTAAAGTAAACAGATGTTGATGCGCTTTTGTTTATCTTAACAAAGAGTTAAAGTTAATTCCAAATTAAGTTTTTATGAGACTGGCTGTAAATGTTATAAAAAAATCCAACTTTCTATTAACGAGTAGGAAAACTATATTTCTTGCAGAATGCAAAACCGTCGTAGGAAAATAGTATGTAACACAAGTGTGGAAAGGCCATTGGAAAACGAGTCTTCCATCTCTAATATGCATTTTCCAATGTCAACTTTTCCACATTCATTACAATATACTATTCCTACTCAAAAACAATATCGCAAATGCACCGTGACTTTTATCTGCAATATAATTTTTTCCAATGTCCTTTATGAATTGGTGAACAAAAAACTAAACCATTGCTCTGTGACATCCTAGTCTTAAAGTCATATTAATTACTCTCAAATATACGGACTTTATCTTACTATGAAAGCTGCTGAAAAAATTGAACGTGTTCAAAATTCTTGTGTACGTATTATAGAGTTTGGTGGTGGCTACAACGAACATAGAAACATGCGAGCCAATTATTGCTCTATTACACTACACGCTGTATTAAAAATGGCTCATAATCTTCTGGTAGAGTGATTCTTTGATTAATTTTGAGTCAAAAATCGTAATACAAAAAAGATGCATTGGTCTTCACAAGCCCTCACGAGCGGTAGATAAAAAATACTTTTTTCTCAGGTAAAGTACCTTTTTTGTTCTAAATACGACAAAATATCATCAAGGAAAGTTATTCAAAATGTATAATGCATCTCGATTTTTTTAAAAATATCGAATGCTTCTGTATAGTAACAAAACGAAGTGTATGTATGTATGTGTGTATAGGCTCTTTAACCCAATGAGAGTTATGGCCTCATCCTTTCTGGATGTTTTGAAATCCATTTTCCGAGGTGGAGTAGTCGTCATATCTTCCAATCTTCATAACTTAAAATATGATCTGGCTTTCTCTGCTACTTGTCTCCATTCTTTTCTATTTTTACTCTTCTCTTTCCAATTTACTATTTCCATTAGTTTTAGATCTTCCAGCACACTATCCCACAACCTGTTTTTTGGTCTTCCTCTGTACCTTTTCCCTTCCGGTTTCCATTCTATTATTTTTCTGATGACTCCAGTGTGTTGGCATGGCATAATGTGTCCGAACCATTTCAGTCTCTGTGCTTTCACGTATCTGATTATATCCTTTCCTTTTATTTCTTCTTGTAGTTTGAGGTTCATTTTTATTCTAAGTGTGTTGTTGTCCGTCTTTACTGCTCCTAGTATATTTCTTAGTATTTTTCTTTCAAACTTCCTGAGCTCTTCTTCTGCTGCTTTCAGGGCCCAGGTTTGCATTCCGTATGTTACTATTGGCCTTATTAGTGTCATGTAGATCCGTATTTTCGTTGCTTTTTGTAGCTGGTTACTATTTAAATGGGCTTTATTGGCATAAAAAGCTTTGTTTCCCTTTTCTATTCTTTCTCTAAGTTTTTTATTTTCCTGTTCCGGTATTGTGATCAAGTTGCCAAGATAATTAAATGTATTTACCCCTTCTAATGTGTACTGCTCTAACTGAATGTCCTGTATTTGTGCTGCTTTCTTGTCAAACTTCATACATTTTGTTTTGGCTTTGTTAATTTAGAGGCCATAGTATTTAGCTTCTTTATCGATGTTTTTGAGTTTCTCTATCAGCTCTTTCTTTGTTCTACTGATTATCGTTACATCATTGGCATAGGCAATAACTTGGGTTCCTTTGTTGACAATTGTCCCTTGTATTTCTACTTTCTGTATGATTTTCTCAATTTCTCCTTGTTTCATACCTGTATCTATTATTCCATTTATCATTACTACTGCTTCGGTCTCTTCCATGGTAATTTTTACTAATCTTACTAGTTTTTTGGGAATATCTGATTCTTTTAGTTCCTGTATCATCTTCTGTCTATTGATACAGTCGAATGCGCTTTTGAAGTCCAGAAACGCTGTGTGAAGTTTAATGTTATAGGCATATACTTTTTCCATTATTTGCCATTATATGTAGTGCGTCTGTTGTGCCTCTTCCTGGTCTAAATCCCTGTTGGTAGTCTTGGATTATCTTTTCTGTATATGGTTGCAATCTGTTCTTTAGTACATACGTAAAAACTTTGTATGACGTGTTGAGTAACGTGAGTCCCCTGTAATTGGCGCAGTTTTCCGGGTCTCCTTTCTTATAAAGCGTTATTATCCCTCTTCTCCATTCTTTTGGCATTGTTTTCTTTTTCCATGTCTCACTTATCATCTTTTACATCTAGTGTGTTGTCTTTTCTCTTCCATATTTTAGTAATTCATTTGGTATACCATTATTCCCGTGCGATTTGTTGTTTTTTAGCGTGTTTATTACTGCCTGTAACTCCTCTAAAGTTGGTTCAGGTTCTTCTTCTCCTTCTCTATGTAATGGATTGCAAAAAAAGAGTAGAGTAGATGAGTAACAGAAACAGTGCAAGTTAAATCTTGTAGCGAATGTAACAGTAAAAGTAACGCAAATACTATAATAATGTCTGTCGTGAAAACTCAATTGTCATGCATGTCCGTATGTACGCACAAGCCGCCGTCAATATGTAGGTATAGTGACCAGCATAAATTGGGACACATGGAAAGCTTTTTTCTATCCATTTATTAAAAAATTTATTCTTGATAAAAGTCCCTGCATCTTCTGAAACTCAAATTATTTAAATACAGTGTCTTCCAAAAAGTTTCCAATAAATAGAAAACTTTGTTATTGATTTCTCAAAAAATTGCACTCTTTATAAATGTTTGTGCAGCATTTAAAACCAGTTTCAGGACTATATCTTTCAATTCTTTTACGGTTTAGTAGGAAATGGAATTAATTTAAAATTGCTTCAGGAGTAAACTACCACTACTTCTAAAATAAAAAAAAGTAATCAGAGAATTATTATTTGACTAGGATTGTTCAATAGAAACATGGCGTGAATTGATCATCATGGCACCTGAATGTGGTTAATGAAATTGTTTATTGGCGTATTAGTGAGGTATGTGTCAAATTTCGTTGCGATTGCTTCTTTGTGTACAGTTTTATAGAGCTTGGAAATGGCATTTACTATAGAAAATCTGTCCAAATAATATGCTTACTGTTATTTAATTTTTAACCGCTGAAGGACGTCAACCACTAGAAATCATTGAGAGAATGAAAGCTGTTGATGGTGCCTAGCTATTCTCACACGGTGGTACTTTAGTGGTGCAAACAATTTCACAAGGAAGAGAATCGACTAAAGACTTGGCTCATGCAGGGCATGTTCAAGTTGCAATTTCAGATGAAAGTGTGAGGGATTTGGAAACAAGCTTTACATGCAAATAGACGCATTAAAGTCAGATAACTGTCAGAAAAGATGAACATTAAAATAAAAAGTGCTCATTTAATTTTTCATACTATTATGATAAATTTTATGTCTTTGGTTCATTAAAACAATCATGTAAGGGGCAGCGATTCACTTCGAACGCTGAAATGCAGACTGACATTAGAGAATAGTTTCGTCGACAGCAGCAAGAATTCTAACAGCAGGGAATCTGGAGATTAGCACAATAGTGGGACTCACACCTTAATGTTAATAGAGATTATGCTACAGCTTCTAAACGTGTTTCTATTGAACAGTCCTTGTATTTAAAAACTAAGTTCAGATATAAAGTTTCAATAGAAACTATTAATTTTTAATTTTATCATCATTATCCTGATCCGCTTATACGCTAAGGTGTCAAGGTGTTTTAATTTTATTCGTTCTTTTAATTGAAATTGTAATTATGCCAACGAAGCTGATTATTTCCTCACTAAACGTTTGTAATACTTTATGGTCTGCTATTCTTAGATGTAATTATTGTTTAATTTCATGGTCTACTGATTTTTATTTCAATACGGGCTGGCATTACAGAATTTTATATGCAACAAGCAACGTGTCTTAAATAGTAAACTGTTTGTCAATTTTGTACAAGCTCTCCACAGATAGACAATTGTACTTACGAATAGTAGAGCATTTAGAGGGTTTAACAAAAGCTTATCAAAGAAAATAGATCGTTGACGTAATAATCATTTTCAATAAAAAAAACTGAGAAAAGTAAAAATGAATATTTTTTAATTAATTACGGTTCTCGCCAAACCGTTAAACAAGTGAAAAATATTGTAGCTGAAAATTGGTTTTAAACGATGCACCAACTTTTAAAAAGTGTAATTTAAAAGAAAAGATCTTTAAAAAGTTTTCCATATGTTGCATACTTTCGTATAAGTGGGAGGTTATAAAATATGAAAATGGCTCAAGAATGAAGATAAGTGAATAATAAAAAAAATTCTACATGGCTAAATTTCCGCCTGTCGGTGTAAATATACAAAATCAGACAAATTTATCATATTTCGCACATATTACCAAATTTGTCATGGCTTATACATTTTGTTAATGGACAGAACTAATTTGAAAACAAAGCACTACGTTTCTGGAATTACTTATTATTCTTTTCATACTAAATATTTTCATGCTGCATTCTTTAGTATAAGCAAAAAGTAAATTCATCAGAGAATCATATTTGAAAGTCATGTGTACTGTAACAAACAACAACAAACTTTTTATTAACCTCATTTGCGATATTTAATATATACATAATTTATAATATTATGCAATTACATTTGGTTTTTCATTTTTTGCGATTTTATTTTGTTGTCTTGGAAAATGGTTTGATGACAAAATTGTTACTAATTATCGTGACTGAGTTACAATTTCATCTTATTAGTGATACTTTGGATACTTCATCAAAGGCAGAAGTACGAAACTGTTTTATGTCATACTTTCTATGTTAAATAAAATCAATTTCGTAAATTGAAATCTGTTTATGAGCAAAATTACAAATTTTTCATTTGCACAATGTGCTGCATTGCTAAATTCTTAATGGGTATATAACAATCAATTTTTGTTGTAGGAGTGAAGATGTCCCACTTCCTTTGGCTCACTTATCATTAAGAAATTGAAGCAAGCATAATGAACTGTGGGGAGGAGTAGGTAAATGTTGTAGTTCTACAGGAATGTATCACAGAACATGGAACACAAAGAATACTTTGATAAGTTGTATATAAAATAAGAAAAAATGGAAAGTATTAATAACATCGGTGTTTATACAGAAATGAATATTAAACAAGAAGACTTGACATTAAAAAATGAGGACTGTGAAAATAAGACATTTGACAAAAATAATGTAAATATTGCTATGGCGACTTGTAGCAAACAGACACCTTACAGTTGCTCTGCTTGTGACTACACATCGAAAAGAAAAATTAGTTTAGTTAAACACATGAGATTACACAAAGGAGGAAAACTATATAGGTGCTCTGTTTGTGAATACAAAGCAACACAGAGAAGTAATTTAATTAGACATATGAGGTTTCATACAGGAGAAAAACCATACAAATGCTCTGTTTGTGAATACAAAGCAACGCAGAAAAACTCTTTAATTAGACATATGAGGTCTCATACAGGAGAAAAACCATACAGATGCTCTGTGTGTGAATACAAAGCAACACAGAAAATCTCTTTAGTTACACATATGAGGTCTCATACAGGAGAAAAACCATATAGTTGCTCTGTGTGTGAATACAAAGCAACAGAAAGAAGTTGTATAGTTAAACATATGAGAACTCATACAGGTGAAAAACCATACAATTGCTATTTTTGTGAATACAAAGCAACACAGAAAAGCAGTATGATTGCACATATGAGGTCTCATACAGGAGAAAAACGATACAGTTGCTCCGTTTGTGACTACAAAGCAACAGTAAGAAGTTCTTTAGTTAGACATATGAGATTTCATACAGAGGAAAAACCATACAGTTGCTCTGTGTGTGAATACAAAGCAACACAGAAAATTTCTTTAGTTGGACATATGAGGTCTCATACACTAGAAACACCATACATTTGCTCTGTGTGTGAATACAAAGCAACAGAAAGGAATTCTTTAGTTAGACATATGAGGTCTCACACAGGAGAAAAACCATACAATTGCACCATTTGTGAATACAAAGCAACACAAAAAAGCACTTTAGTTGCACATATGAGGTCTCATACAGGAGAAAAACGATACAGTTGCTCCGTTTGTGAATACAAAGCAACATACAAAAACTCTTTAGTTACACATATGAGGTCTCATACAGGAGAAAAACCATACAGTTGCTCTCGTTGTGAATACAAAGCTACACAAAAACATCATTTAATTACACATATGACGTTTCATACAGGAGAAAAACCATATAGTTGCTCTATTTGTGAATACAAAGCAACACAGAAAAGCTCTTTAGTTATACATTTGAGGTCTCATACAGGAGAAAAACCATACAGTTGCCCAATTTGTGAATACGAACCAACACGTAAAAACTCTTTAATTACACATATGAGGGTTCATACGGGTGAGAAACCGTACAGTTGCTCTATTTGTGAATATAAAGCAACACAGAAAGGCACTTTAGTTACACATATGAGGTCACATACAGGAGAAAAACCGTACCGTTGCTCCAATTGTAGCTTCAAAGCGACATACAAAAGTAGTTTAGTTAGACATATGAAGTCACATACATGAGAAAAATTCGTCTTTGTAGACACAAATTAATAAGGAAAAAATATGTATACTATATAGATGAGGTCCTATAGCTGAGAGAAATTTTAATGAGTTATAAATCTGAAACGGAAAGAAATGTTAATATATTGAAATGGTATTTAGCCCGTTACACAACTCTGCTTGCAGAATCAATAATTAAAGCAAGTCAATAAAAGCACAGAGCTGGGGTAAGCAGGCAAATGCAAGAAGTCACATTAGAAATTTTAATTTATGATTACATCGGTAAAGCATTGCCGATATTAAATGAAACTACTTTAGAATATATGGCAATAAGGCAGAGCTCAAATGGTAAATTAGAGTCACAGAAATATCAATTAACATAAATTAAGAGGTTGGTGCAAAGTAAAGCCAATAAATAATTCAACAAATCTATCACCAAAGGGATTTATTACATGCAGGTTAAATAAATTTACATGTCAGTATAATTGAATAAGTACAGTTTTATGAACTTTGTAAATAAAGGTAAAAAGGACAGAATGTTCAATACAGTGCAAAAGAGCACAATACTAGATCGAATAAGGCTATAAGAAAGTGGAGCAGTAATATTTGAAGATTGATGAAAATCAGACAGGTTTTATATACTGCAAGAAAATCACACTACAGGAAATGGACAAGATTTGTGTTTATAAAAATGAGTCAGTGTAATGACACAAGTGAACAAACAATTAAAAATAAAACTTCGTGGGTGGCGCTAGAACTTAGATAAATTGCAAACATGAACAAACAATGATTTAGAAAGTAAGATTATGTACAGATTTATTAATTAAGTTGAAAATTAGATTATAAGTAATTGCATTGTATTCAGTTAACATCCGTTTTTATGTAGCCAGATAGGCAATTGTTGTTAACGAACGAAGGAGAGAAACAATTGAAATAAATTAATTCCATGACAAGCCAAATTGTGTCTCCAGTTTATTTACATTTTCTACCATTTACCATTAAAATAAATCAAAAATAATTATACCGGCGTGATCAGGAGTTCGCAGTGCACATGTGAGAGTGTGGGTGTAAAAATCCATCACATAAAAAATATTTTCTCCGGTGACCACTTCCGACAAGATCGGCAGCCCAGATCCCGTTTTCGAGCACCAGTTGCGGGCTTCAATAAAGGTCCAGAGCCTGAGAGAGGGTGTCAGCAGTTCCGCCCGGTGTGTACGAGGCCAGCACAGCAGTTGCAGCATTCCGGGGGCCCAGCAGCCAGCAGCAGGAGAAGCTGTCCGAGCAAGTTGCCGCACCCTAAGAAAGGTCAGGTTAGTGGTGCCAAGCAAATAAGCGTGCTAGAGTTACGAAATTTACCATGAGGAACGAGCCCTATGAGAGGAAGCCGATCCCAGTATTACAATGCGTCAAAATAGAGCAGGAGTTCCAGAAATTGTAAAAATAGGTTGAGGTTATGTAGGGACGCTTAAAGAAACATCTGAATTGCCAAGGAAGCCGCGAACGATCTAAAACAAAACACGATTAGGAACGCTTAATGAAGCGCGAGATTTGAATTACCTGATAAGTTGTTCATAGATTTACTTTTGAATTCACTATAATCATCCAGAAACGAACCGCACGTAAGATCAATTTGCTGATAGATATTATTGACAGTGCAGCGAGTTTGCGCATTTGCTGCTTCTAAACTTCACAGCCCAGTGGCGTATCACGGGAGTTTTAAATTTGAACAAAAGGGGGGAACCTAACTTGCAGATTTTGAGTTTTTATTGCCTACCAAAAGAGCTAGCCATAACTTATTGTACTTGCAGATGTGCGCAATACTAAAAAGGGCAAAACACTGATTCAATGAACCCATTGATACAGTTATATTTATTTATTTTTAATCAGTAAAAATTTGATTTTAAACAAATAAAAATATGTGTAGGGTGTGTATTTATTTAGTAAATTAAATTATAATAATCATTTAACATAACCTTTACATATTTAATTGGTCACCCGAACGTGGGGCAAAAGTAGAATTAGCTAAAGTAAATAAATAGAAACGAAACAGTTGGTCGCCTTTACATATTGAAATGTCGATCCCAACGTGGAGCAAGAGTAGAATTATTGTCGTAGTATCTAACATAAATTAATACAGGATAGGGCAGTTGTGTCAAATTGTATTTCGAAAAGCGTTAAATTATGTGGGTGATTGTTGTCGAGTGGGAAAGCGTTTTCATTTTAATTGCGAGCAACACGAAATCAAGCAAAATGACTCGAAGGCAAAAGAAGAACGAGGAAGAAAAGGAAGAGGAACAGCAAGCCGGAGAGGTTATTGAAATACAAGAGCCATCGACAAAACTGCAAATACAGGGGGATCAGGTAGAAGCGCAACCGCCCCAAGCTTCGAAGCTAGAGACAGAATTAAGTGGAATAATAGAGGCATTATTTCGGAAAATGGAGGACGTACAAGAAACGACCCGGAAAGAAATTCGGACTGATGCCGAGGAGCGGGCGAAAAAGGAAGAAGAACGAGAAAAAAGATTGCAAGAAATAATAACACGCAATGTACAAGAAGCAATTACAAGCAATGTACAAGAGCAAGAAGAAAAAGCCGAAGAAAGGGAAAGAACGTTACAAGAAGCAATCAGAAGAGATGCGGAAGAGAGAGAAAGGGGCGTACGATCACACCAATCTTATGGTCGAGGGCCTAAAACAAGCATTAGTTAAAATGCAAGAGCAAAATAAAGAAGAAGTACAAGCGAAGATTGACGGGTTAGAACAGAAATTAGACACATTCAAAGAAACAGCTAAGGATGAAATACAGCAGGAAGTATTGCAGATAGTGAATGAAAGCTTAAAGGGGAAAGGAGAAGAAATAGAAAACAGTTATAAATAATCATCCGAATATCTTACAAAGCAATATTATTAAAGTTAACAAGATCGATTTATTGTCCGCAACAAGAAAGAAAATCTCAACTACCAGTAAAGTATTGGCAATCAAAATAAGCATAGATGGAAAAGAATTTGATGTCCGATTTTATATAGTAGCTGACTTAAATGTACAATTTGTGATAGGTGTAGATATTATTCAGCAATTTGGAATTAAAATAGATGGAATGCGAAAATGCATCCAAATTGGTGAAATAAAAAAGCCTTGGTCTGTTGAGGATCGAGAGCAAATAAATTGTTGCCTAGCTGAGATAACAGCAGGAGACGATATGAATTGTTGCCCAGCCAAGAGAGCGGGAGACGATATGAATTGTTGCCTTGCCAAATGTGCAGGAGACGAAGTTATTATAAGTAATTATGCGATATTAGAAAGAATGCTGGATGATGAACAGATAGGGAGTGATTATCTACAATATAAAGGCAGAATTATGGAAATCATAGAAAGAAATAAAGATATAGTAAATCAGAAAACCGGACAAGCAACGAAATATTGCCATACGCTTGTTGTCGACGAATCGTTGGGCTTTAAATCGAAATCTTATCACATACCATTTGCACAGCGCGAGAGAGTGAAACATGAGTTACAACAAATGCTAGAAGATGATGTGATTGAACCTTCGAAAACAAACTTCGTTAATCCAATGGTGGTGGTAAAGAAAAGCGATGGTAGTCTTAGGTTGTGTCTAGATGCACGTAGGATTAATCAGATCACGAAACCCTAATATGAAAGTCCGCAGACAATTGATACCTTGTTAAGTCAAATTTGGGACAAGAAGGTGGTAACGAAATTAGATTTGAAGAATTCATTTTGGTTGATCCCATTACACGAGGACTCAAGAAAATATACAGGATTCTGTATAGAGGGGGACATTTTTCAATTTAAGGTGGTTCCGTTTGGTTTGACGACGTCATGTGCAGCTTTAGTGAGAGCTATGCAACAAATATTAAATAAATATGATAACTTTTGCGTGCATTACATAAATGACATTTTAATTTTTTCAAAAGATGTGGAACGGCATTTGGAACATTTAAATTTAGTAATAAGTACTTTAAACGAAAACGGATTAAAGTTGAATTTGCCCAAATGCCATTTTATGAAAACAAGTGTAGCATACTTAGGCTATGAAATTAGCAATAATGGGGTCACAATCAGTGAAGCAAGAATAGAAGAAATTGCCACGCCCCAAGAACTTGAAAACATTAAGAGGTTTACTTGGCCTATTAAATTATTATAAGAAGTTTATAGCGAATTATTCGGAATTAACATTGCCCTTGGTCGAATTGCTGAGGAAAGATACGAAATGGGTTTGGAGCGAAGAAAGACAAAAATTTCATGAAGGATTGCTACTTAAATACCCGAATTTTAAAGAAGACTTCATATTAAGAACGGACGCATCGGACATGGCAGTCGCAGCAGAACTTATACAGGTACAAGAAGAAGTCGAAGTCCCAATATGTTTTATCTCACGAATCTTCAAGGGTTATGAAACAAGATACACAATCGCGGAAAAGGAGATGTTGGCAGTCATATTTGCGATCAACAAGTTGAAATTCTACTTGACAGGAAACAAGTTCTTTATCGAAACCGACAATGCAGCAATATCATTTATGAAAAAAAACATTCCATAACGATCGATTATACAGGTGGGCGTTGTACTTGCAACAGTATGACTTTGAGATCAGGCATAGACCAGGAAACATAATTGTCGTAGCTGATTTCTTAAGTAGGAAGGATGCCGTGAAGAATAGGAAGCAAAAACGCGGCGACGTCACAATACCTACCTGCACGCTTCAATATCTCAAGCCCCGTCGTACATCAATCTTCACACTGAGAGGCTTAATCTGAAAAAAAACATGCACAGGTCGAACAATAATAATAAGTCCCTTAATCAGATATTCGTCTATTGGTCGACTTTTTTACAATCGTGCAGCGTTCACGCCGCCAAGCTTATTTTAAATCCTAAGGTATGCCCCAGCTGGAGGACGCGTTAATGCTACTACACAAACATGTAACCGGCCGATGTTGGCCCGTTAATTTACATAGAAAAGATCAGTCACAAATAAGCGCCCTCGAGGGACGTTAGCTCACGACAAACGTATCAATCGCCAGCAAAGGCGACGAAGGCACTATAAATGACAGCAAGCACAGCGTCGCAAAGGTGAGCGACGAGTTAGTTAAATGCTAAATTAGTTAGGCACGGGGCCCGCACAACTGCAAGGTTTGACTAAATTACGGCAAATACAGCGTCGCAAAGGGATGCGATGAATTAGTTGAATGTTTCAGTGACTAGGCACGGGGCCAGCATACTTGCAAGATTTGAATGAACGACAGCCAGTGCCACGTCGCCAAGGCATGCGATAAATTAGTTTAACATCTAATAAGCAAGACACGGGACAAGCGCACACATGAAATGTTTCTATTACTGATAACAAGTACAGTGTCGCAAAGAGATGCGAAGAGTTCGTTAACTGTTTAATCGGTCAAGCACAGGGCTCGCACACATGCAATACTTGAGTGAATGATGGCAATTTCAGCGTCACAACGGTATGCGAAGCATCAGATCACCGCAAAAGCCGTGAATACACAAACACGCCCACGCGGGCTCACAAGAGCAAACTCGCTCGCAGGCATGACAGATGATAGTTTAAATGGATATTTGTACAGGTACCTTATTTCGCTGACGGTCCTTGAGGATTGCGTGCGGTCGGCTGGCAGCTTACATCCGCCTGTGGCACCTAATTAGAAGCGGGGCTATACATGCAGCAATAGGCAGAGATTCCGCCTAAGATGGCGTCGATCGGAATGCGACTCTCACGAGAGCAACAACAACGGAAGTGAGACCCAAAACGTCCTGCCGGGATGGATCCTCGAATTGTCGAGTTAAAGGGGACAGCCCCTTACCTGGAAAAGCAGAACTGGACACTCGAAATGCCCATTACACTCACACCACGTGGTATAACCCACCACAAGAACACACACGTGACCTGACTTTTTCTTTCACAGCGCTGCCGGAACTCTACAAAGGCAGGAACAGTTTTAACAACACTTGCTGAAACAGCACGAGACGGAAAAGGCTGACGCCCCCGCCAAGGGCGGGAGCGCCACACGAACACACACACTATCCGACCTCTTAGATCGACGGCTCCCGGCTGAATGCCCAAAGCGACCGTTAGAAGAGAAAATCGCGGGAACCAAGCGCGTCACCACGTGACTCTCGACAACCAATGGCGAGGCGAAGAATCGGACAAGCAAGTCGCGGTGACAGGGAAAGCTAGAGGCTTCGCAGTTGCACCAACAGCTAAGATTCTTGGCTAACAAGCGAGTTATCGAAGCGGAACGAAACCCAGACTCGCTACAGGCTGATCGAAATTTAGAGAGAATAAGGGTTTGGTATTTGTGAGTTTTTGCGATGAAACGCTTAAATGGCGGGAAACGGGTTTTAAATATAAATAAGCTACCCTAAAGGCGCGAAATGTAAATTAAATTACTGCCGACGGCAAAATGGCTTAACAAGTCTTTATACAATTTGATCAACAGAATTCCTCCCTCCGTAGAACACATTATTTTTTAACCTACGCAGTAAATTTTCCAGATTGCATTTTGAAATAAGCGCATTTACACATGGTGTGGTCCCTTCAACAATGCGTCTGTTTATGGCTAAATGAGAAAAACGAATCTCAATTTGTTGTATAAAATATACTACCTGCCTAACGCAGCATGTAACGTATCCCCACTATTTTAAAACCCAAATTAATTTTCAATTTCTAATTTATCTAAATATATCTTAGTTGTATTAATAAACATATGATAATTATACTAACCAAAGAAGTACCACCTCCTTTGGAAGTTATCTTATTGACTTATATTTGTATTTCAATAAACTTATAACAAGTTGTATTTAAACAATTCTGACATTTAATATTATGTCATGATATTTATCTTTGTTGTAACTTCAACTAACTAGCTCGGAACAATGAAAACTCCTTTCTCTCAGCTGAATGGGGTTATTACTAACAAGTTTATTTTAACTTTCAATTATAATTATACCGCTACTTAAGCAGTACAACATGATTTCTATTTATGAATTAACTATCAATTCAGGTACCTTTTCAAACTTTTTTTTAACCTTTGATAAGTTAATCTTTGATAGTAGTTTGGTCTCATATACAATAAAATATTTAAACGTCAAATAAATTTAATCACATGATATTATCTTTCCAAAATAAATAAAATTCTATGATTCTAAAATTAACCTATTAACCGAAACGTTTAATTTCCAAATACAAGCACACGAATCACCAATAATTTAGAAAAATAAGTATTTAAACTAATTCCTAATTACAATATTTGTTATAATTAAATATCGCACCAAACTCACTTTCAAAATGATTCTTCTATAACTGTATACAATGTTCACTGACCTTGACATCTGTCTCTTTGGTACCTGATTGCTTAAACAGTACCTATCTTTATACTATTGAAGATTCTCTCAGCAAACCCCTGGCTGTTCCAGTGTACCACAAAGCTCGTTGTAGCTCTTCACAATTCAATTATTTCTAATAGACTTAAAATCCAGTACACACGAATACACTTTAGCACTGGCTCTACGTTATAAATCGTATTCCATTATTTTTAATAGATAATACAATTTCAAACAAGTTTAATAACATTGACTTCTATATTCAATATAATAATTGTGATACCACCTTTATCACGTTTGATTGCAGAGAAAGCTATTTTACTACTGCTAATTCAAACTTTCACTTATTATAGTCTCACAATTAAGGGAATTCAACCTTCAACGTGATTTTACTTGAATTATTTTTCAATGTTATTTTAATAACTCTCATTTCCAATAGAAACAATTTGGTTTCCTTAATAACTGCCACCAGTCATTCTTACAACTGTTTTATGCATATACTGTATTAACCAACTGGATATTATAATTTAAAATAAATTTTACATGCACTTACATGTTGCATTACAAACAATACTAGAAATCTATCATGTAGTCAGAAATTGTTTCAGTATAGAATAAACTGAAATGTTTCCCAGTAGTACGGTATACTTCAATGCTGTGAAATTAAATACAATGATAATAATAATAAAAATCCGGTCTGGTACACGCACACAACTTCCTTTTACAGTGATCTTATAATTAGCCAAAAATTTAATTTTAATTTTTAAGCATTTGTCAAAACAATTCAAAAATTACAAATTTGACAGAAACTGTACAAAATAGAGAGTTAGTTAAAAAAATTTGGTGTGATACACTCACACAACTTTTATAGTGATCTTATAATTAGCCAAAAATTAGATTTTTAATTTTTAAGCATTTGTCAAAAATTACAAATTCTACAAAAACAGTACAAAATAGAGCATTAGTTGAAGAGACACATTTTTTCTAAACTTTTAAGTTGAATTCAAAAAAGTAATAATATACCGGGTGTTCTATTTCAAATAGGGCATAATAAAAAAATTTTAAAAAGAACAAAAGAAACCCATTTTAGAAGTGTTCAACTGGAAAATCACCTATCTCACATGAATACATATTAAAAATGTAATAAAAATGTGAAGTTTGAAAAAAAATCGTTAGGGCCGTTTTTGAAAAAATCGAAAAAACTGAAAAATCACGAAAGTAAACACCTACTTCCGGTTATGCGATTTTCTTGAAAAGCTTTGTGTCGCATCTACATAGTACACAAAACCTATAGATGATGTTTAACGCCATATCTCTTTTCGTTTTTGAGATATTCTGTTCACAGACAGACAGACACTCACACAGACAGACCAATGAACGAAAACATGTTTTTGAGTTCAGGGGACTCTAAAACGTGAAGATCTGTTGAAAATTCAATTTCGAATTTTTGGGGTGAATCCAATACTTCCTTTATCGTAAAAAGAAGTAAAAACAAATGCTCTCTAAAATTTTAAGCCGAATTCAGAAATGTAATAATATACCGGGCGTTCTATTTAAAATAAGAGTTAATAAAAAAAATAGAAAAAGAAACAAAAGAAACCCATTTTCGAGGTATTCAACTGAAAAATCACCTATCTCACATCAACACACATTAAAAATGTAAAGTTTGAAAAAATCGAAAAAAACTGAAAAATCACAAAAGTAAACACATACCTCCGGTTATGCGACTTTCTTGAAAAGCTTACTGTCCCATGTAGATAGTACACAAAACTTATATATGAACTTTCAACGTCATATCTCTTTTCGTTTTTTAGATATTCTACACACAGGCACACACACCGACACACAGACAGACTGACTGACAGACAGCCAAATGAACAAAAGCATATTTATGGGTTCAGGGAACACTAAAACGTGAAGATTTGTTGAAAACTCAATTTCGAATTTTTGGAGCTAATCCAATACTTCCTTTATTGTAAAAGGAAGTAATAAGTACGTTTCTATAAAAGCCGATTTTTAAAATTTACATACGTAGAAATGAAATACGAGGTATGTTTAATTTAAATGATAATTTGAATTTCCCACACAAATAAAACCAAACCCACAGAGAGTGGTTATGTCAAAATGTAATTTGACATTTATGTTATTTAATATTCAGGTGTGCCAGTGTGTAGTTTGACAAAAGTAATAACAATGAGTGAGAAAGAAGTTAATCCAAACGTAGAACAACGCATTGTTGTAAAAAATTTTACACGAGAGAGTGTGAAATCGCCTGAAATTTGTAGAAGACTGAAAGTACAGTATGGAAAGAATACAGTGTCAGATATAAGTGTATATAGATGGAATAAGGGCTGTAGAGATGGACGAGAGCATGTAAAGAATGCACCACGCCCACGCGGGCTCCGGCGCCAAAAACATGGAATACTGCAACCAATTCTGACAGGATTGATGCATTAATTGGTAATGATACGCCCATTACAGTGAGGAACGTTGCTTCAAATTTGGAGATAAGTATTGGAGGTGTGCAAAGTATCATTCACAGTGAGTTACAATACAGAAAAGTAAAGTATGTGCTAGATGGATCTGAACGAAGAGGTCATTAACGCTGTTCGAGTGTGGGTGCACATCCAACCAAAAAAACTTTTTTTCGCGCGAAATTCAGAAGGTTCCAGATCGGTGGCGACAGTAAATCGAAAAGTAGGTACACTAAAAAATCATGTATTTTTTCGTTTTGATTTTCGTTTTTTTTACAACAAATAAAAATTATCATTTATATTGGAACATTCCTCTTATATAACAACTTAAAGTTTTGCGGATAAGGAACTACTTAACTTAAGAAACTGCACTGAACAGTAAACAGTATTTATGGTACTTTCAAAATACTTCAAGTAAGTACCTACTAGAAATGTCTGTTAGTTCTCAAAATACAAGATTACGATAGTTTTATTTGTACTTAAAAAGTACCTACTTGGAGTATTTTAAAGTACTCTATAACTACCTGTAATTACTTTGTACTGGTTACGTACACTATGAGTGACAAGTATTAAGTATTTTTTCAAAGTACCTGCTTGTACTTAGTACTGGGAGTTAAACATGTTTAAAGTATTGGCACTGAGTAAGCGAATTGTGTTTTTATACTTGCCACTACTGTGTACGTTTTCAATCATAAAGTGTGATTTGAAATAAGTTAAGAAGAAATAAGATTTGAAGTAGGCCAGTAAAAAACAACATACGTTTCTGCTTACATTTGGAACATACGGATGGAGCCACAGTTAAATATAATAGTAATGAGATAACATGAACAACAAAATAGAATGCTTGAGTAAGAAAGAGATGACTATACGAAAAAAAATATTTTAGTAGGCATGATTAGTTGACATATGTCATAATTACGATAAGCGTCAAGCCTACTCGAATATTTCCTTCTATGTTCATCTCTTTCTTACTCAAGCAATACGTGTTATTTTCTTGTTCATGTTATTTCATTGCTGTTATATACCGATGGGGCCACAGTTATAACAGCAATGAGATAACATGAACAAGAAAATAACTCGTATTGCTTGAGTAAGAAAGAGATAAACATAGTACCAAATATTCGAGAAGGCTTGACGCTTAATTTAATTATGACATTTGTCAACTAAACATGCCTACTAAAATAATTTTTTCGCATGGCCGTCTTTTTCTTACTCAAGCATTCTATTTTGTTATTCATGTTATCTCATTGTTGTTATATATAATTATGGCCCCATCCGTATAATTGTGGCCCCATCGGTATAATGTACTTAGTCAAGGTTGCGCCTACTCTGCAGAGTGCCTGTAAAAATCTAGAGTGCAATAGAATAAAGATGGCATAATGTTGCTTATTAGTAACGGACTTCCTTTTTATACACAAAACCATGACTTATATGCAAAATGAAAATGCTTTTATGAAAAGCGGTTTGGGATTTGACATAAACTGACAATTGTATTAATAAAAATCATCTACCTTCTAAATCAATACTGCATACAAAATTTATGTTTATATTTCTTTTTCTTTCCCCTTTGGTGAAACTTATTTTGAGTTACTTACGTTTTTATATTCTTGAAATTTTAAAATGTTAATATTACGAGTCCTAAGCATTAACAAAATAATTAAACGCTGTTATTGATCAAAAAGCTATGATTACGCAGTTTTAATACGTATTCCCTTTCTTGTTTCATGTACTAGGTAGCTTAATTTATTGCAAAAATACGAGCTGACCCCAAGATCCCAAATCGCACTACTAAATTCAAGCAGAATTGGCCGCCGACGGCGCCTGCCGTCGTTTTTAGGCCGGCCCGCTTGGGAAACGTGTTAGTACGTTATCCTTGACCTAAATATGTAATTTCGTGAAAAAATTTCTCGAGGAAAAAAATCCGATTTTAGCGCCGCGACGCCGCTCCTTGGGAGCGGCGTAGGGCTTCCAAACCGGACTCGTTTGTTAGACCACCGCCCCCAGATGGCTTGTGCAAAATTTCAAGGTGCTATCTTAATTTATTGCAAAAATACGAGCTGACCCCAAGATCCCAAACCGTACTAGTAAATTCGAGCAAAATTGGACGCCAACGGCGCCTGCCGTCGTTTTTAGACCTGCCCGCTTGGGAAACGTGTTAGTACGTTATCCTTGACCTAAATATGTAATTTCGTGAAAAAAATTCTCGAGGAAAAAAATCCGATTTTAGCGCCGCGACGCCGCTCCTTATGAGCGGCGTAGGGCTTCCATACCGCACTCGTTTGTTAGAGGACCGCCCCCAGATGGCTTGTGCAAAATTTCAAGGTGCTATCTTAATTTATTGCAAAAATACGAGCTGACCCCAAGATCCCAAACCGTACTAGTAAATTCGAGAAAAATTGAACGCCGACGGCGCCTGGAGCGTTTTTAGGCCGGCCCGCGTGGGAAACGTGTTAGTAGGTACTTCTTCCTTGACCTAGAAAAAAATTTAAGAGAGAAAAAAAATGATTTCTTAAATTATTTAATTAATTTATTGTTTATGATAATAATAATTTTAATACAATAAAAATGAATAGACAAAAAGCGTTGTTATTACACATATTAACAATAATAGTTTTTATTTCTAGGAGATAATGACGTTGTATGACACCTGAATTACGCATTTTAAGCTTTGTCCACATTCTTGGTATTGTTGTATAATTGGGCAAAATATTTTTCTCTGCTAATACTATAATTCGACTTGCATTTGTTAATTTATTGGTGTAGTTTACTTTAAGTTGAAGCTCCTCAAGCGGTTCTGAATTGTGTAGCCTCCCTCTTATGTTACTAGCTCTCGAATCGGTAGTTCATATGTATTCCCTATATTGACCCCAGGAGCCCAAATCCTACCCAAAATCAAGGTTGGCTTTGAAAAAAGTAAGTCATGTGCTGTATTACTTCTAATCATATATTTTTACTTCTATATTGCTAGCGCCTATAAGTGGAAAGGTCACAGCGGAAGTGAGACAGACAACCAACTCTTTTACGTACTTGGTGAGCTGTGCGCAAGCGTCGTTCAGCGAGGCGGGGAAGTGAACCTCACGGTCTAGTTTAAAAATCGCTTCTAAAGGCGGAGTTCGAATTCCCAGGCATGCGCACGAGACGCGTAGTACTCAGAGTGAGACTGTGTCGGTGCCGTAATGTTTTTGCCCGTTCCCAGACCCTACTAGCAATATAGAAGTAAAAATTCAGTCGCGGCCTAATTTTCAAAATGCGAAAAGAAGTGCTGACACTGACAATTCTAATTAATAAGTGTCATCAAAAGTCATTATTCAGATCTAAACAATGACTTTTGATGGCATTTATTAATTAGAATTGTCAGTGTCAGCACATCTTTTCGCATTTTGAAAATTAAGTCAAAAAAACTGACAGTTATAGTAGTTCATATCCAACCAAATGTGAATTAATAATAATCGACATATGTTTCATTTTCATTTGCTCACATGTCAGTTGCTATGAATAAGCTTGTTTTGTCAAAAATTATTAACTGTCAATTTGACAAAGTGCTGAAGGACGATTCAAATCGATGCACAGAAAGTGTTTACAGCAGCATTTCCATAGCAAACATTCTTACATAAACGAAAAGTAACATTTTCGAAGCCTCTGTCGGTCTTATAAAAACCACTAATCTGACGTTAACTTTAATTCGCTGTTAAAATAAACAAAAGCACATCAAAACGTCAGTGCTTATGACATTTTATTCATTAGTAAACAAATTTTGATGGGCTTTTGTTTATATTAACAGTGAATTAAAGTTAACGTCAGATTAGTGGCCTTTATAAGACTGGCTGTAATGTTATAAAAAAGCCAACTTTCTATTAGCGAGTTGGAAAACTATATTTCTTACAGAAAATAGTATGTAACACAAATGTGTAAAGGCCATTGAAAAACGAGTCTCTCATATGCATTTTCCAAAGGCATCCTTTCCACGTTCGTTACAATATACTATTCCTTTGAATATAAAACCTCAGGAAGGAGTGTTGTGAACTTGTAGCATATGATTGAACTACGACGGAAGTCGCCATTTGCAAAACCCATATATGAGTCATTATTGTGAGTTTCGCGTAGTGGTAAACGTGTGGTAAAAAATGGTTTGTTGTGCTTCTTGTGTGTGTTCTCAAACACCTACAACTACAAGTAAAAGAATAACGTTCCATCAGTAAGTAATAATTACATTTAATCTGTACAATGTAAACAATGGACATAACCTAACAAACTTTTACCAGTGGCGTGGTATGTTTGAAAAAGGGTGAACGACAGAACGATGTTATTGAAATGCGGTTAGAAATGTTATTAGAATAATTTTTGTTTAGAAAAATAAATCTCAGTTATAATCTTTGAATATAAAACCTCATTCAAAGGTTCTAATATTTATCAGTATAGTAATTTAATAACAAGTAACGTAAAGTTTTTGTAATGTTTATTCCAGTTTTCCGAACCATTAATCTATAAAAATAACATATTTAAAGGCTACAACAAACCAGTTACAAAGTACAGTCGCGGAATTAAAAATCCGGGCATTTAAAATGATTCAGTGTATATCTTACTTTACTTATCACGTTACCTGGTGAAATTAGTCAAAGTCAAAATAATTACTCGTATATGACAGCATGCCTCATTGTTTAACTGTCAATTGCTAACCTAGAAACTGAAAGCCCAATTTACATTACCCAAAAATAGCAAAAATCCTCTATAAGACTCGCCCGGATTTTTAATTCCGCGACTGTACATTATTCCATCGAAATGTACGTATATATTTGCACAAAAAATATAGGAACTTCAAACAAAAGAAAAAGGCAGGTATCAGGATTATAAAAAAGCTATATCTTCTCACAACACTTAATCTACAGAAAACAAAGAACACTAGTAGTTCATAAATTAACAAAACACATATACAGTGTCGCCAAAAAGTCGGCATATGGGAAAAATTTTTATTTTTGGTTTTTCAAAAAAACTTTTTAGGTCAATAGTTTGTGCTTGTCTAAAAACCTATTTAGTCCCTATCATATGTACCGAGGAGTTTTACTTATTTAGAAAATGGAGTTTTTCGAAATTGTCAAAATCCAAAAAGTGCTATTTTTCGGAAATTACGTAAGATTTCAATGAGAGTTTTTTCGAGTGTGTTATAAATGAACAATCTCAAGGCCAGTAAACCCCTATTTTTTTTAACGTTAGCTAAAAATTTATTTTTCAATTTTTTAAACATTTTTCAAAATTTCACATATCAAGGCTTAATATTAAAATTCAAATTTTTTATGTGATGACTTTAAAGATATATAATTGGAAAAAATAATATAAAATGTTAATTATTTCTTTAGATTTTTTATTATTTACCGAAAAGTAGTATGTTTGCGTAATTTTTACGTTTTTTATGCAAGGCGCTTTTCAGGAGAAATATTTTTCACTGCTAATTAATATCTATTTAAATGGCTTCTAGAAACTCTAATCTAGCCCTGTTAATGAATTACTGTTACAAAAATCCTGTAAATGTTATTTTACAGTTTGTTATCTACATGAGGATATTTTTTAGAACATGTAATTGAATGATACGCTGAGCGTATATTATATCTCAATATACGCAAGAATTAAAATGATCATGCTCAGTTTTACGTTGCCAAAAATTCCCGGACCAAGTGAAAGAATTACTAATTTTCCCTGACTTGGGCCGGTTTTCCTTGTTTTCTAGGTCGCTGGGAACCCTGTACCCCTTTGTCTCGTGACGCCACTGGTCAATGTCAAGCGGAAACACCTATCCGCCATATTGAAGATCCAACTTGTTGTTTTTCCCTATTTTTATACCAAACGCTCCTTCCTGAGATTTTATATTCAAAGTACTATTCCCACTCAAAAACAATATCGCAAATGCACCGTGACTTTTATCTACAATATAGCTTTTTCCAATGTCGTTTCTGAATTGGCGAACAAAAAACTAACCCATTGCTTTGTAACACCGTAGTCTTAATGCCATTTTAATTATTATTCTCAAATATACGGACTTTATTTTACTACAAGCAAACCGCGCGCTACGCGCTGCGAGTCTTGAATCGGCGCGCACGTGAAATAGGATACGCGAAAGGTCAAGCTCCGAGCCGAGCGCTAAGATAAGAAAACAAAACCTAAACAAATATAAACATCTGTGAAGCCGGAACGTAAGATTTTATTTTGTGCCACAGACACACAGACAAACATACATTAAGAAAAATTATATTATAGATTGCGTACATCTTATACAGATTGGTGGTGGCTACTACGAACATAGAGACATGCCAGACTAGTATTGCTCTTTTATACTATAATGCACTTATTTTTTTTAAATAAAGAATGCTTCTGTATAGTAACAAAATGAAGTAATTTATGTAATAGATTGCAAAAAAGAATAGAGTAGATGAGTAATGGAAGCAGTGCAAGTTAAATTTTGAAGCGAATATAACAGTAAGAGTAACACAAATACTGTAATAATATTACAGCTATTTGTCAGTAAAGTACAGCAAGGTGTTTTCCGTGAAAACTCAATTGTCATGCATATCCCTATGATGAAATCACATTTTTTGAAAAACTAGAACAAAAGGAATGTATTTGAAAAAGGCATACGATTACTTCGGATTGAGACATTAGGGCGCGGCCATTTAGGCGCGGCCGTTATGGCGCGGGGCACTAAGGCGCAAAGACTCTAAGACGCGAAGACGCCAGGGCGCCAGCCATTAGATTGCGGGACACTACGGTGCTAAAATACAAATAAATGCTTTAATAAGGGGTGGGAAAGCTACTTTTAGCTACACTACTAATTGCTTGCTAAAAGTAAAGCAACTAGCTACGCTGTCGCTATTAAAAAAAGCTTTATTGCCTAGCTATTTATCAGAGATAATAAAAGTAGAAAAATTATTTAGTCTGCTATACTAGATGCAGGTTCTTATTGCAGGTAAAATCTAGAAATCTTAATATTTGATTTCTGTTGATGTTTGCGATTCCAGCTACATATTCCTTGATTTCTTAGCTTCTATGAGAAAAATATTTTGGGATTTGTTGGTTTGCTACATTACGTTCACAGCACATTTTCAGCTAGTATTATACATAAAAATAATAGAAATGGAGTGTTTTATTATACTGTTTATTTAAAATTTGACAAAAGTTTATTATTTTTCAAAACTTCTGGTTCATGTGGTATTCCTAAAAGTCAGTAGTTTACCGTTATAATACTTGTATTGCTGTAGATATGTCTTGCATGAATGATTCCCTAATTCAAAAATTGTGCTTCTAACGTTAAAACGCTTAAATGAGTGATCACGGCTTTGACAGTTTTCAAAAGATATTAAGAAAGTTTGGGGTTGAGGTCAAATACAGAAGAAATTACCTCTTTTGCAAAACCTCACTGCTTTGGACGTTTGGCTACACACCATGGAAGAGTCAATTTAAAAAAAATATATTTGAATATGTTTCTAGCATTCTCGGATATTGGTTTACTAAATAATTTTTATATCTGGATCAATTACAGACGGAAATGATCTTTTCGTGTTGAATTGATGTACATTTTTACTAATGTTCGAACATAACCACTAACATTTTTTATTCTCCTAAAACATTGCTCCGACGGAAATAAACTGAAATTTAAAAAAAATACATATATACTCTCTTAGTTACTTCTAAGCATAGTATTTCAATACTAACCATTAATTTAACGATATTATTACTTTGGTACAGTTATTGGTGCTGCATCACATTAGTATACTATTATACTAGTTTAATAAGAGGGCAATCCCGTTTATTAAACGAGTAAAATTTACTACTTTATCTACTTTTCATAGAAATTATTAAAAGCTTTGAATTTTAACATTTGATAAATGTCACAATCTGTCCGTTGTCTAGTGAAAAGTAGGCGTTATCAATGTTTTTCGAATGATAATAACAATACAAAAACTTTACTATTTTCGGCGTTATAATAATGACATTATGAGATCAAAGCAGATAAAATCATTATGCGGGGATCACTAAAGTATAAATCCCTTAATCCATTATAATGTCGAAATTTGAAACAGTTGACATACTCCAAAATGAATTAATTCACATTTAGCTCATTTTAGACGGCTAATTTTAACCACCGATCATTTTAACCATGACATTTGTTAACCACCAATAAATTTAGACGCTTCTAGCGCAGCTTCTAGTTCATTAATAAGACAAAGTGAAAAAGCAGAGCAGTGATTTTAAAACATTTGCTTGCGTAATGGAAGGAACAATGATAGTTATAAGCAAAGGGCAATTTTTTTAGATTTAAGAAAATGTTAAGATTTATGTAATCAAACTTTACTCCATTTGTGTATTTTGCTATCAAAACTAATTTCTAATTAACAAAAATTATCGCGGTAACAGCAACGCGATGCGTTTTTGTAAAAAAAAGAGAACAATTGAAATTATAAATTAAGACAGTTTGAACGAAATTGTGCTCTCTTAAAATTAATATTTTTGCAAATAAAAAGTGTTTATCAGATATAAAAAGTATTGCATTTTATTGTGCTCATCACCGTATACCAGTGGAAGTGTTTGTGGCAGTTTCCGCCACGATAAAAGTATAAATGTATAATCTTATCTGCGACTGAAGATCGGCAGCCGACAACTGAAATTTTAGAACTTCGATTCCGGCACAATTAAGCATCGGTAGCCAGAGATCTGCACTGCATTACATCAGCGGGGTCTGCAGGAGCATCCTGAGTGAAAGTTGCAGCCAGGGGAGCGTTTCCAGCAGAGAAATTCCAGCAGCGTCATCTTCGATCATCTTCGTGCCAAGTTTGGACATCTGTACGAGGTAGGAACTATCTGTAAAATCGAGCGTCAGAGCTCGGGTAACTTATTAAAATACGAGATTGAACCTTGCTGAAGAGGCCTATCGCATATCCAAGGGTCCACCTACGCCGTAATAATCCAAAAATTGTATGGCGTCAGTAACTTTTGCGGACTTTGCAATGATTCCAAGCAGCAGAAACAAGTGAATGGATGGCGTCTTATCTACGTCATTTCTGTAACAATGAAGTCGAGGTTTTGTTGCCAAGCGATAATTGAATCAAATTACCTGACGATTCCTTGTTTGTTTTGCGATTTTAAACATTCAAGTAACCGCTGTTGCGCCGGCGAAATTTTTGTGTCATCTGACAGACTGTAAATTTTATCTACCAGAACAGCGTATATGAGCTACTCAAGGACGAATAATCTAAAATGAACTACTAATTTGTAAATATAGTAAAATTCTGAACCCAACCTGAGATAAGCAGTTTTGTGTTTGCCGAGAGCTGGCTTAAATAATATTGCAGTTCAATAAAATAGTAAGAAAGGGGCATTCAACCATTTTATTTTGAACATCAGCTAACACATTTCATTTTAACTAGCCCTAAATTACTGACAGGCAAAGTGAGCACAGTATAAAAATCAACCTGAGAATTGTGTGATTTGCCCTAATTTAACTTGTTAATTTTGTACCAAAATAAACAAACAGACAGGCAAGGTCATTGCATTTTTATAGGCTCCGCAACGTGGAGCGTTTGCAATATATTTATTTCATTTACTGTTCTATTATTACCTCAAGAAATTGTACATTCTGTACTAACGGAAATAACATAGTTTTCAGAAATTTGAAACATAATAATAATAATAATAATAATGTACTTTATTTAGCATATAATTGCTACATTTACGTTTAACTCTATTCTAATATTTACATCTTTATAATACAAAACATCAAAAAATTTAAAAAATTCAGCACAGTATCTAGCTAATTTTCACTTCGATACTTCTCCCTTAATCTAATTTTGAATATCCTTATGTCACCTACGTTACGAATATTAGTTTATTATACCTAATAAATCCTGTCACAAACACAGACAAATAGCGAAACAAACTTACAGTCAAATGTTGTTCTTTTATATAAGTATTTTTTTATGTTTTTAAAACTATTTCTAACAATTTAATTTTTCTACCGTCTGAGAACAAAGCAGAAAACGGCCTTTTCGGAATTTTTATTCGGAGCTTCTGTTATAACGTTATAACATTTACCAGCAGAGAATTTTTGTTATTCATGAATATTATCATTTTATGGGCGGTTACTTCAAAGAATTACTTGTATTAATGCATCTATTAATAGCAGTAACAAAAATCTAATATTAATCACTCTTATATTAAAAAACAAACACAATAAAGAAAGCAAGTCAATGCAGAGTTTTCAGATTCCTTTTATTGCTTAACAATATGTCATTAGATGAGAATAGGTTAATTCAATAAAAATTCTTGTTTACGTTATTTGGGATTTAGTAAATGGTGTTTGTGTCGTACAGAATTATCAACTATTTAAATGTTTTTAGACGTATATTAAATTTAGTTATTTTGCGTTGTGATGTAATTCTAAAAATATTAAGTAGTAAATCAAAAGTAAATATTAGTGGAAACAACTCAAAAACACTAGACAATGTAGCACTGACAATTATAGCAAAACCTGTTTTAAACATATTAGCAAGAGCTTCTACAAATAGGTTGGTTTTAGTAGTTTTAGAATAACACATTGGTTTAGCCAATTTATTCCGCCTTTTTAGAATTTAAAGCAATTCTTTTAAGATTCAAATTAAAAACCCGAAATATTCAACTTTTCTTATGCCCTGTATGACATGTTTAGGTGAAAATAAGGTAAGAAACTGTTTTAAGAAAAATGTTGGTGTTATTTTACCTAAGGGTCGAAATAAATCAAATTCAACTCGAATTCCGGGCCCTGTATTGGTAATCTCTGAAACTTCTTTGTGGCGTGAATCTATAATTCATATTCTTTTTTGGGTATTTCGCCACTCTGCAAATTAAAATTATTAAATAACGTATTAAATAACGAACGTTTCGAGGGACAATCTGCCCTCGTTATCAACGAAACAATTAAAAAGGAACAAGAAAACTTAGCTTTTTCACGGAGATTGAAAACCACCAACCTCCAAAAATTGCTTGACAACAAACGTCAATGTCAAGCAATTTTTGGAGGTTGGTGGTTTTTAATCTCCGTGAAAAAGCTACGTTTTCTTGTTCTTTTTTAATTGTTATTCGTTGACAACGAGGGCAGATTGTCCCTCGAAACGTTCGTTATTTAATACGTTATTTCATAATTTTAATTTGCAGAGTGGCGAAATACCCAAAAAAGAATATGAATCCTGTATTGGTACAATAATTATTAAATATATTTTCGAAGTAATTTGTCTCAAGTAGCGCGTTGGGTATGCAAGACTTCGTGCTGACGGTGGGACATTTGCGGTTTCATACGAGGGTTGACAACTAAAACAATAGTGTACAATTCAATTCAGTTCTCTGGAATACATGCATTTAAATTCAATTTTAAAATTCAATTGAATGCAATAAATGCAAAATTAATTCATGTATTTCAATATAATTCAAAGTAATGCCACTGAATTCCATTCAATTCAAGTAATTCATGAATTTGAATTAATATTTTTATACATGCATACAATTTTTTGCTTTATCCGGGAGCCAAGTGGGGATGCTTGAATGACCAATGAAAGTAATCAGGTAAGTAATTTTCTCACAGAATTCCAGAATTTCGTTTCCCATGCATTTAGTGCCAAAATCGGCAAAAGCTTTATTGTAGTTTAACAAGGTTCCACTCCGAGCTTAAGTCGGACTAACATTGTAAATAAAGTGCATTGAACTTGGTTATGAATAATTTTAGGTTCTAACTGCACAAACCGCGTGAGAACTAATACGCAAATATAAAATTGACGAAAGCTTGAGAACGAATTAGTATAAAGATAATAATAATAATGATGGTGAGGCACTAACACCCCATGAAGGAGCTTGGCCTGCAAGGCGGAAGATACAAATATTTAATTAAACTGAAAACTAGAGTTCAACACTAATAAATTCAGTTAATTCAATATCAGTTCAAAATTCTAGTCAATTCGAAAAACACATCAATTTAATAGAAAATTCCAGCTTTAACAATAATGTTAGTGTCATCCGCGAGTCAAACAAAATTACAGTTACTGATGATCAGTGAAAGGTCATTCATATACAGGATGTCGCAAAAATGACGGATCAAGTAAATGTTGCTTTATTAAGAGGCACTTCCTGAGTAGGAAAAAAATATAAAAAATTCTTTGTGTAATATTTTTGGATATTTAGCGAGGTTTTATTATCTTCAAAACTAACTGAATTGGCAAGATTGTTTAATTACAAGTAGGTAAGGCTTACATTATTTTCATGGTACAACACTTAATAAATAACTTTTATGCAACTTATTAACAGCACTGTTGTCAAATAATTTTTTTATGTTTTCAACACGTTGAATTTTGAATTTTAACAGTTCTTAAGTTTCTGTACGTTGATTCGCAAAAATATTTAAAAGTACTTACATTCGTATGATTAGCTTTAAGTCTGCAAGGTTTTTCTATCTTAATACTGAATATATTAAAGAATTGAATAATCACATTTTGGACTCCCATACCTTCAAAAAATATAACACAATTTGTTTAATTGTTTATTCCCACTCAGCAAGTGCTCCTTAATAGCGTAACATTTTTACAAGACCCTGTATAATATAAAAATAATATTCCCCAGTATACTGCCTTCTGGTACGCCACAACGTAATTTATTTGGATTTTGATGTAAACTTCTTAATATGTCCTTCCCCATCTTGATATAGCACAATTACTTCTTGAGAGCTCATATGTAAATAAGATTGGAACCACTCCAATGCAACTCCACGAATATCACATATTTTAAATGACTGTAATACTTAGTTATATAGGTAGGTAGTATAAAATAAATGATTAAAAATGGTTTTGTTTGTATTTAAAATAATTACTTTAGTTTCATATCAATAAACTTTTTTAACAAAACTATTTCTACATTTATAATACATATATTGTTTTAATATTTACTTTATACACCGGGAGTCACAAGGTTACTCGTAAGGCTGCTAATTCAAACGGATGAGTTTGAGAAAAGTGACGTTTTGTGTTTTATAAAGTAGCCTTTGCCCTAGTGGTCCGCGCCTTAATAGCCCGTACCCTAGCGTCTTCGCGCCCTAGCGTCTTTGTGCCCTAGAATTCCGCGCCCGAGTGTCCTCGTGCCCTACTGTCCCGCGCCGTAATGGCCGCACCTGAGCGGCCGCACTCTATTGTCCTAGACCGATTCAACCGCGATTACTTATTGGCCATTGCACCGACAAGTGTAAAGTCGAAAAGTGCATTTTCTGTGGGCTCTCAATTCTGCAAAAAATTCGATCCTCCCTTAATGAAAAACCCATCAATTGTTTGTGCTTTTTGAGAGCACATTTTAATAAAGAAAATTACTACTTTACGAACAAATGTAATCTGTTAGTTGGATTATTAGTTACACATAAAAAACATATGAGAAAACCATAAAGTTGGTCTGTGAGTGAATACAAAGCGACATATAATAGCTATTTATGCAACAAGTGCTAAAAGTCGACGTTTATGCGCGAGACATGAAAATTATGAAACTCAGCCTTCAGCTTCGTTTCATAATTTTAAAATTATGAAACTCAGCCTTCAGCTTCGTTTCATAATTTTCATGTCTCGCGCATAAACGACTTTTAGCACGCGTTGCATACAATATTTTATCTACGACCTTAATTTTACCGTTATTAATCCATAAATATCGATTTAAGAAAGGTTCGCATCTGCGACACTTTTAATTTATGTCATAATGAACTGTAGCCTACGCAGCGCGGGCGATTGTTTGGCGACGCCCGTGCTGTCAAGGTGAGTTACGAAATGTAATTATTGATACTCCACATATGACTGTATTCATTACATAACGCTTTAATTATTTCAAAAACGCTTTACCTGTAACGCAAGAAGCAACTAGAATAGCTTTACAACTTCACTTGCAGTTCGAAATTGTAGTTTTATAACCTCACTTCACTTTTAGCCCGTGTGCTACGGTAAACTATAAAACGTCACTTTTAGTGAAACAAGCTAGCGCTAAAAGGCCTACTTTTAGTAGTGGTCGTAGATAAAAGTAGTTTAGTTATACATATGAAGTTACCTAGATCAGAAAATCACTCATTTGTTTGTGGATATAAATTAATACAGAAAAGAATATGTATAGAGTACTACCTGAGGTCTTATAGTAGAGGTAAGTTTTAATGATTTATAAATGTGAAACTGTAAGTAATAATATTTTTGTCTCACACAAGATCTTGCTTCGAACTAGAGAAAGGTGAAGGTGGGATAATTTATTTTGTAAAAAAATACTACCCACTATAATAAAATGCTAAAATTGAAACTATTTAAGTATTTATGTGAATAACAGTCCATAATAGGAAATACGAATTTATTGTAACTTTTCCTTCTAATTAGATCATTAGATTGTTGATAGCAATTGTAAATATAGTAGTTAGTACAAGCAGGGTTCAAAATTGAAATTCACTTTATTTTTTTTTAACAGATGCTGATTTTCAACTTCAATTGTTATATAGTACATTATTTTTCTATGATGTGTGAAAGTGTAGTTTGTTGGAGAGAAAAAAAACACTAGTTTTTCCTCGCAAAGAAGTTGCTTTTTCTATATTTTCTTTACTATACACCCAATGCTCAGATAGATTTCTAATTCCCACAGAGAAGAATTTTTTCGATTGCTTACGCAACTAAGTTTGCACCAAGTTTACCAATGTACATTTGAAATGCAACAACTTTGAAGATTTCGTGCAGTCTTCACTAAACGATTTGCACCATTTAAACACTGATCTGCAAGTAGCATATTTCTCCTTAAACTGTATTTGAAGCTGTTCGTGAATTTCTCGAGACTTTGTAATCTCACTATACAAAAACTTGATAATAATACACTGTGCAACAACCTCGCATACATCACTTGATGTCATCGTAAACATGACCGTCAAGATTCTTGCAATCAAGTTGCAGTTGTTTGTGGTCATAGCTAACAAGATCATTTTAATACATATAAAAATATTTGCGACTGCTCTTTCTTTACCGCCAAAAATAAAGATAATGAAGGTGAATTTTGAACTCTTCTTTTATAAACAATTAATAGTTATAAGGTAGAATTGAAGATGTTGCAATAATTAGACAAAATACTAGTGAGCAATCTTATGTGTTTATGTACAACTTGATTTTTATTATTTCATTTTAATAAATATACTAAGAATTTCAATTTCAAGTTAGTTTATTTTCAAACTAGCTTTTTGAAATTCAAAAATTACACTCTTCTGTGATTCTGCGTCAATTGTAGTTTTTGGACTGACGTCTTGACCTCAGTTTGTTCCCGACAATCTTTTTATTATTTATTTTGTACTAACCTGGATACCACTGGTTCCTCTGAGGTAATTCTGTTAAGTTTCAAGCAGTGGACGTGCATCAGAGTTGTGCACAAATCTATTTTACTGTATGGTTGTTGAGCTCTTTCAACCCTGACCACGCCTCTTACCATAATTTCCTGTTTCTAAGTAACGATTCCAAACCCTGGAGACAATAGAAGGTCTCACATTAAGTTCCCTCGCAACTGTGTCGCCTTGTTCAATTTATGTTATGGCTCTTGCTCAAACTTGAGTAAGATGCATTATTTTAGTAGCAAATAGTTCAGCAAAATAAAATAGTGACGTATGCACTCAATTGTTTCCATTTTTGTAGAATGTATATCTACTTGATATTGAAAAAATTACTTTGCATCCCATACATAAGTCACTTATCTGGCGGTGTTAACTAGGCAAATTACTACTTACAAGGCGTTTGCCTAATAGATGCAAATGCAAGAAAAACCATAATTTCTTTATCTTGATGAGCATTAATGATTTTGTTAGTCTTTCCCTAATTGATTGGCACAGTGTATTTCCAGCTTTGAAAAATAGTTTGTGGTGGGCAGTCATGCAAAAGCACTATTTGTGAATAGTTAAAGGCCGAACATTTGGTATTCGGCCATTTTCATTATTTGTTACATCTCTAATGCATACTATTTGCTGATAGATGTGGAATTGTATTAAATGTATTTTAGAGCAGTTCATTTTCAATTTGTTAACATTAGATGCTGTGCAGACATTATTAATATCAGTCGTAGTATCCTTCTCAGCGCCATCCTCCGTTCCACCTTTTAGAAGAATCCTGGCATTGTCAGCAAATAATCAGCCTTGTGCATTGTTAGTTGTTAAGAAAAATGTATTGTCATTAATATACATTAAGAAAAGCAACAATGCCTCAAAGATTGAACCTTCAAAACTGTACTAGAGATATATTTTGAATCGGAAATTTTTTCGCCAATTCCAACATACTCATTGACGTGCCTGATCTTTACACAATGTATCCGGCTAGAAAGATGCAATTCAAAATATTATAGTATTAATTTTCTTATTCCAGAATAAGCATTGCAGCTCTTCTATTAATATTGTATGATTGACACAGTCAAGCACTTTTCTAAAATCGCATAATATTGCATCTGCAGTAGTTTTATATTGGCAAAAGCCGTACTGATTGTGTCCATTAACCCAACGTCTGCTATGTTATGCATTCGTTTTTCTAGAACTTCAGACAATGAGCTAATGAATATAGTGGCAGGTAATTCTCAACTTCACTTTGGTTGGTCTTTTTATATGACAGTTTTACAATTAACAATTTAAAAATGTATGGAAATGTGTCTTTTTCAAATAAAAGGTTAAACAGGTAAGTAATAATCACTTCTATGTTTTTCTGGTTATGTTTTGTGTATTGTGGTTATTGGTACTGAATTTCAGCCACAGAATGTTTTGTTAGGCATGATTCTATGCATTTTATTAATAAATTACTGGAAATAGACGCAAGAAACATAATTTTTAAAATAGTTTGGACTTTTTTTTATGTAGTGTATTGGATAAAAATTGATTTTGAAAATTGTTTCATCCACATTTACTGTACATTTTTAAAATAAATAGTTGTCCACAATTGAATTATTTATATAGATCTGTCTTAATTAATAAACAAGTAAACTTTGCGTTAGTCTTGCAAATAAAAATGCATTTCCCTTTCTTCAATGGCAAGTTCCTTACTTCTTCAGTATTACAAGCAATTTTGCGGGTTTTAGCTCCACTATTGCCTATTATTTATCTGCCATAGTTACCAATTTGCAACTTTAGGTAGTTATTTTTAGATCTTGCAACAGCATGTCCCATGTCGAGCATCTCTCTTACAAACTTTTTCTCTGTCATTCTGGTGACTTGTACTTAGTATTAGGCAAAATATATATCGTATATACTTAGATAAGATAACAGATCAAAGCCAAATATTTTGTATAGATAAAAATAAAAGATAATTTTTCTAGTAATCATCTAGGCAAAAAGATAAGATGATGGTAGTTATCTGCAGGTACAAGTGCACATAATCTAATTATTTTCAGATCGATGACATGCAAGAAGCATTCTAAAATGTTTATTACTCATCAGATTTTTGTGATGTGTCAGGATTTGCTCTTCGCTCTTAAAAGGTCTCTCAGCTGGGGCTGATGATGTCGATGTCGTATTAAATTTAAGAAATATTTTTGTATTCTTGAAAAACTGTGAAACATACTAGTGTTTAAACTTTAATAAGAAGCTACCTCTACACCTATATTATTATTTATTTTATAACCTCAGGCTGGCTATGATTCCAATCGCTTATCTTAAGGCACGGGTCACCGCCACTTAACCATGAAGTCAAGCGGCCAGTGCGAAATTCCGCTAAGTTGGTCTTAGAACTTGTTACGTTTAGATTACGCCGCCTTTCTTAATTTCGAATTCGATTGGTATTTTCCCGCGCATCGTGCGACTGGGACATTTGGCCGCGATAACCTCGATGTGCTTTTATCTGGGAAAAGCCGAGTGCGGCCTTCGACGCGTTCTTTTCCGCTCGCAGCTTGAATCGAGCAGTATAGTGGTTTTAGCAATTCGTGAGCTTTCGGGGATGTTTAGTAGGGCCTTTGGTTAGTTTTACGCCGTGGTGATATGCGAGCCCTCACGTTTTCGTGGCTTTAATGCCCCGAGCTCATTAAAGGAAGTTTTCCTGCACCTTGTGCGGCTTCATTTTGGTAATAGCAACCACGAGCTGTTCCATGTGCCCAAACCGTCATCTGGGGTGACTAACTAGACGCGCTAGGGCCCCCTATATTTGTGTGTTATATTCGGATCTCTTTCCCTTTTCAAAGCGAGAAGTATCAGGCATAATTAATGCCGGTTTTCTTAGCTAAGCCAGCGAAATTTTGGGCCCGTTCGCCGAGCTGAATTGGCGCGACGCTTGATTGTTCCCATGTCCTCGGCGACCTACTGTAGGTGTTTTGCGAGTCGACGGTGTAAGGCCTCCACGGAGCCGCTTTCTCTTGTCGCCAGCGCCTATTTAGGGCACAAGAAGGACCCGTATTGGGGGTGCGTTTGGCCTCCTGGTTTTGGCACCTTAACCTCGCTGCCGCGGCGCCGTTTGCGCTGGAAAACACCACCTACGGCCGTATGAATTTATCGGCCGAGAGCTCGACACCGCGTTCAGTTTCTTCCAGAACTGAGCCTAGGAAACCTGCGGGCTAAGTAGCTTGCGGAGCTGCCTCTTTTAATTTGTTGTAAAGTGCTGTATTGCGTCATAAGACTGTAAGTATGTAGTAGCCTATGACTAAGTAATTTAGAGCGATCCTGCGATTCTAATTGATGCTATTTATTGTGATAATTACTGTAAACCTGTACTGTGATATTTACTCGAAATTATATAATTGTTATGCCAGTACACAGGGTGAGTTTAGTTACGGGTGATTGCATTTATTTGGAGCTATCTTTCAGGAAGTGTGATATAGCCTGGGCATTGAGTTTACAAATTCTCGTTAGATTACCGGGGTGCAGTCGCCGTAATTTCAAAATTTGTTGGCGCTCTGGGCCTTTGTTTAATGATTGTTCTACCGTTTTATTCTTAAGAACTACACGTCCCCAATCGCTGAGCTGGCGGCCGGCTTCTGCCCCTAAGTGTACCAATTTTGTTTCTTTGGAAAATCGCCCTGTATTTCAATATAAATGTGCTAACAAACATGAAAATAACCTAACAAATATTCAATTATATTTAAATCGTTGATACGCTATTGCAGCTAAAACTAAGCATTTGCCTTTATTAACGTGTTTATACAGGTTAAGTAAAAATTAAATCTGGTTTCCAGGCCCATGATGGGCGCCAGTTTAAGTGGTAAGCAACATTTTACGTGAGATATTTCACAAAACACATTGCGAATAATCAATATTGTGGGCGCTATACCGGGTGACAATGGGACCAGGACCATGCCTCTATATCCGTTATTTATGAATGGGTAAAATTTGATACAAGGATGCTACACATAATTTCCGATTAACATACCAGTATGTATAATCAAAATGGGCGTCTTCCGGTTTCACCGGAAATAACACTAACTTTGATTTTTTAAATGGATCACGCAATATATTTTGTTTTTCACAATCTACGACTGAAATTACATACAACAGTGTTGCCGAATCTACTTAGATATTACACAGACCTATTAAAATAATTAATTAATTAATCTTCAATTTTAGATAAAGATAAAGTAGTGCATGGTGCATATGGTTCGATTGGTAATTAAACTTACTGTTTAATGGCAAGATGGCCCTTAGTAGGTGGCATTTAAAAAAGTGACTTTTTCTTAAAAACGTGTTTAGAAAATTTTGTTTCTTTATTAAGAGTTTGTTATTGAATTGATTGATAAAATAGCTATTATCATTAGTTGCTAGAGTCAATTAGAACAAGTCACAGCCTTCTATCGTAAAATCATAAAAATTGAAAACATTTTTTTTTGAAAATTTTTTTCGACACTAGTATATGTAATTTGACTTGTAGATTCCGGAAAACAAAATATACTGGGTGATCTAATTAAAAAATCAAAGTTGGTATCATTTCCGGTGAAACCGAAAGTCGGCCATTTTGACTATATTTATCAGTCAATCAGAAATTATCTCCAGTATCTTCATATAAAATTTTATCTAAATCGATTCATTGATAAAGAAGATATAAGCATGGCCCTGGTCTCATTGTCACCCGGTATACCTCAAATGGTATTCAGATTCTTGTAATGTGTACAGAGAGAGTGCCATTGGCGGTATTATGTTGCAATACTTTTATAAATGTCTAAGAATCAGTACTATTTACAGGAATCTGAATACCATAAATCGCTTATTTTATCTTTACGAAATATGTTTTATGGCGTCATAAGATTGTGACGTTTGCTTCGGCCCAAATTGAATCTAAAACACAATTAGTGCGTTTGAATCTGAACGCCACAAACTGAAGTCACAACGTATGTCCGACCTCCAGAGCGCGGCGAATTGCGATAAACACTTAAGCTCCCCGGTGCGCGCGTTCTCGTGTAAACCGCTACAACGCAATCTAATCCACTGGAGTTTAGTGCTTTAACCACCAACATTAAGCTCCAAACAGGGACTTAAGCCCCGATATCTGCAGCCAGAGCAGACCTGAGCTTTTCCAGTCTGTCACCGTCATCGAAAACAATCTCGCCCGATACAGCCGAGCCAATCACTGTCTAGCAGTTCTGAGTCTACAGCTTTCTTCCGAAACTTCTCCTGAACCCTGACCAACCTAACCATCATTGGTGGCATACATATCCTGCTCAATCCGCTCCATAGCCTAGCTGCCATCAGTATATGATTTCCTGCCGAAACCACTTCCTAAGCCTATCCGTTATCGGTGGCGAAACTCGACTCTTCATTCCTACACAACCCCCAGCCTCCCTGAGGTGGCTCTGTCCTCTCTTACGCCAACTAAAGCATCTAGTGTTCCGACGTGAAGCGCCAAGTCGCTACGGACTCTTGAACAGGGCCCCATAGCGAATTCGAACGCCCTACTTAACGGTGCTTACCCATGGAAAAGGGTAACCTCTGGTTATCACCAGCACTATAAATAATCTAACTTCGCAGGCGCTGAAGGTGCTTTAGGAAATCCGAATGCAGTTTTCATTTATTGTTTTATAAATATTGCTATGTTTTTCTTCTCTAATTTTCCCCACGTTTGGGCGATCTAAAAAAGATGTGAAATTCTAATTGACCTGAATTGCTCCGGAATTTTCAAATGTAATTTTAAAATCCCTGCGAAGGGCGCTTATTTAAACTTGACCAAAATTCGCTAAATTTAGTTTCAAACTGGTTGCTTCGGGTAAAACTCAGATGCCTAGGATCCGTCCTACTCAAATGTATAAAATACAGAAATAACACAGTGTAGAAATAAATTGTATAATGTGTTTAAGTATATACAACATAATTCTTAGTTAAGAAAAATATTATGTACCTGCGGTTCGATGTTTCTGGATACTAGGCAACCCGAACGCCACGCTGGTTTGGCCTGGTTGTTTGCCCCTGGATCCCCACAACGAAAAGTTGGAGCAAGTAGGCGCGGATGATCTGTAGCTCTGATGTACTGGAACCGACGGATCTGAAACAGGCTATATTTGCGACGGCGAAGATGGCGTTTGTTATTTATAGTTCACGGGTGGACAAATTCAATGGAAAAAGTGCATAAAACCTGGCTAGACGTGGCACATCCTATGTGAATAAGTTTGGACCACTCGGAATAATATAAACTACACATTTTACCTTTTACGAAGGTCTCCCTTTGACAGCTCGAATCGCCGGGGAACCGCTGGAGGTTTTCGATCGGTCCGGATTCACGGCAGGTGGGCTAATTTGCCTGCATCGAGGCATCTGAATTATGTCGGCGGCCTGGATGTTTCTTCTAATATTCTGGTAAGCCGTATTTTATGTTAAGGTTATGAAGCGGTTATGGGAATGTTAGCCTGGTGGATCAGCTGGTGCGGGAATTAAACGGGGTTTGTAGCAAGATAGGGACGAATCCACCGGTACTAACTAGGTCAGAAAATTGTCTAACAAGATGGGGCCGAATCCACCGGTGCTAGCCAGGTCAGGAAATTGTCTAGCAAGATGGGGCCGAATCCATCGGTGTTAGCTAGGTCCGGGAATTGTCTAGCAAGATGGGACCGAATCCACCGGTGCTAGCCAGGTTAGCGAATTGTCTAGCAAGATGGGAATCGAATCCACCGGTGCTAGCTAGGGTAAGTACTATGAAAGGACCGCTAGGCCCCGGGGTCGGAACCTAGAGCTGGTAGTCAGGATCAGGTTCAAGTCTCAAGTGAAGTTAACTAGCTTCGGATTCTCCTTTTATACTCTTCGAGCAGCTCGACATCGGTAAATTTTTAGAGGGACTTGTGAAGAAACTACGTGGCGTACTGGTTTACGCGATGTCCGCGCATAGTGGCTAAAATCGCCTTATCGAAAATCCGAATGCTATGAAGGTGTGAGTGAAGATTGTAACGGGAATTAGCGACATTCAAATTTCTAGCACATTAATTGTGCCTTAGGTAAATTTGACGCGGGGGCTAAAGTTACAAAATATCGCTTGCTATGGTACACATAATTAAAATTCAAAATTAATTATTTGACTTACTAAATAACAGATACCCTTTATACCTCAGAATTTATTTTGATACCTGTCTCAAGCATGAATAAATTTTTTATTATGGGCACACACAGCGAAGTTTTCACAAGCAAGCAACTTTATGAGACTGTTATATAAATGAGCAGTTCAGGGTTAAAAAAAATATAACACATAACATAAATTTCTTTGAAGAAAGCTGTGTAAGTTGCTCCATATCAGAACATCAACCGTCAAACTTGGATATCAACACCAAAAACAACTGAGACTATTTATTTTCAGGTAAATGACTGTTTAACAAAACAAAATTTCAAACTACGTCACCAAAACAAATAATTTAACCTAAAACAGGGGTACGCCCGACAAATCCTTAAATCGAAACGTAAAACTAATTACACCATCGTTTTCAGCGCATTTCGAAATTCAGCTTCCTCCGCACTCGTGTCTTGTCAGTTTTAGCAAGGCCAAATACCAGCCCTCAGACTCAAACTAAAACGCTACTTGCGGATTTTTATCAGCCCATATGTGAGAATTGTTGAAGTTGAGAACACCATTCCTAGTAAAACAGCATTCATCCGTCACCAAAACGTGTATTGGAAATTCTGCTTCCCTATTAGTGCGATTTAGCAGCCATTCGCAAAATTGCTGTCGCAGCGAGTAATCCGTAGAAGTCAGTCCTTTCACCTTTTGCACATGATAGGAGTACAAACCATTGCTGCTCAATGTGCGCCAAACAAAGGATGGAGAAACTACAGCTTGCTGGTAAATTTGGCTTGCACTTGTAGTTGGATCAGCATCAACCATTTCTAAAAGTTCTTCTTTCATATTCACTATGTTGATTTGGTATGCCGCCACCGTGATCTTTCTTAAGCTGTAAATTTCTAGTCTCCCTTGCGCGTTGGACTACTCGAAGGAAAGTATTTTCGGAAGGCGTTTGACGATGTGGAAATCTTTCCGAATACACACGTGCAGGGCTTTCTTCAGCAGCTCCATACATGATAATCCTATCTACATATTCTTCGTTACTATAGTTAGCCATTTAAGCTGAATTAAACACTTATTACGTCACTCTGGCCAAAAATAGGAGAGAAGCAAAGGAAGCCGATTTCTCAGCCCGGCTGGTCGAGGGTTAAACAAAGGACTCGAATTTTAAGCCATAAAAAATATGGGGGCCAAGTAGCAAGTAACTCAGCACTTTGCTAATCAAATAAAAGGTACACATCAAAAGGCGCTACTAACCGATCCCTGAAAAGGAGAGAACGGCAAGGGCACAAATAGAATTCGCAGGTATAAAAATCAGGGCAGTATAATATCGGCCAAAAGTATTCGGCAGTACATACACAAAGCAAAATAATAAAACACGACATCAAGATCAAACATCACAGTATTATATAATTATATAATCAAGTTATGAATACTTAGTATGTATAAATAAATAATGTGAACAGAAGTAGAAATTGACTGTTAAATCAGCAATTTTCATTACCGGTAGTGTTAAGATGCATTTCATATACTAGCTAGTTTCTGCAGCTGCAAACAATTAACCGGTCACTGTCTCATAAATTACTCAAACTGACAGGCGCACAGGTGTGCAGTGCATTACATTCCTAAACAACCAGCTGTTGCCTCATAAATCAGTCAAAAAGGTAGTGAGTCACTTCAACATTAAGATATGGGCCATAGAACACACAAGTTGAGCAGATAATTTCAAGATGTCAATCAAAACGCTCGTTAGACTATTAAAAAGGTCGTAAAAGGCATTTTAAAATTGATATATGAGCATAAAACTAACATGTGTTCAGCAGTAAATTCCTTCTCACAAAATTTCAGTCAGGCTATCTCTCGTAGCGCTTCAGCCAAGTACACGGCCGAATTAATCGCCTGCTCCATTTTGAACCAATAGCCGCAAACATCTTATTTTTCCCCGCCTCAACGGCTTTCAGATCTTTTAAAAGGGATATCGCATAGTTTTTCGAGAGAATTCCTACAGTTGCCGCTTGGAAGCAAGCCGCGTAGTTTGGTGCCGAGTTCTTTACGTGTTTGACCACGACGGTTCTAATTTCCGGAGATATTTTCTCAATCAGTTCTGCGGGAATTAATTTACGGAACCGGATCGATTTGAGTCATTTAACCAAGAGTGCTTACCGGATTTTCGTATCGTTTTATCGGCACCCCCGGATTTTCCTGCATAAGGGACCAGACATGAAGACCAAGTTTTCGCATTGCAGCATCGCTTGCATTCTGTGATCGATTTTTTTCTCGGATTCTTCAAGCAGTTACGGCGGCGTCGCTTGTCTCAGCTCATTCCAGCGAGCTCTTCGGATTCTTCTGCGGCACTGCAGTGACACGTCTAAACCGCGATTCCGGAAGGACATTAAACAACTCAAGTCACAGCAAGAACCTTAGAACGTACTGTGTAAAATTTATATTAATGTAGACACCCATTATTTTCGCTAAGTGAAATCATTATAATCCTGTAAATAGTTAAATTAAGATTACCGAATGAAATATTTAGCAGTTTGTAAAACACCATGACGTCATGTAGGACTTAGGATTCAAGTAATTAAATCAGATGTGATCATTGTACATAATAATTTTGGTGTTTGACGTTAATACATTGAATTTTAATGATCTATGTTTTTTTTTGATTTGATGGTTGTTGCATGCGTTCTTTCCTGTATTTAAGTGTAAAAGATTCTAGCTGTAGGAAATCACTTAAGGTAAGTTCCATCCGGAACAGCGCAAGGAAGGACGTCGCTGCAGCAGTATCAACAACACACCCACGGGTGATTTTCTCTTTCTTCTCGCTCAGTATTATTATTCAAAAAATGGTGGCGCTCAGGCATTTCACCTCCTTAAGTTATCGAACCCTGCCCGGTGTAAAGAACAATCCCGAATTAACCTACGCCCTCTCAACTAGCTGCCGGCAAACTTTTTTTTATTACAACCATGCCGGGCGGGCTGGGCTTGTAATCACCCAATATTGTCGTAATCCCGTTCTATCGTGTAGGTTACTCGGTAAAAGTGCATAACTGCAATAAAGTTATTAGTTAAATGTTTGAGTTCGGATTGAATTTGACCCGAAATCCACATATGCAAGAACATTCAGATGTTCATACTAATTAACAAACTGGTTCTGCAGACCCCGAGATCTTAGTTCAGGGTAGGGCATTATATAACCCGGAATATACTTAGTAGTTAATTAATAATAATCATCAGTTGTACTTTGTCGGGTAAAAAGAATTATTAACACAATATCTTGCAAGTAGGGGAACAATTAAGTTAATTCAACCGAGTGATCGGTCACTAATATGAAGTGAATACCCAAATCTTTAAATGCCAAAGCATATGCAAAATTGCTTCACAAAAAGCCAAAATTAAAAGCAATAATAGCTTGGATGGTACATAAGGCATCCCAAAATTTCAACAACTAATCTTTGACAGATTGAAAGTAAACAAACAGTGACTCGAGTGCATCAAAATAATTTATAACTGCAAACTGAACTGCCCTACGCAGGTAAGTTTTGTATTATGCTGCATTTACGTAATCATGGAACCAGTCTGGTATTTGACGTATACAATAAAATTAACACGAAAATATTAAAAGAGAATTCCATAATTACATGTTATGTCTAGGTTGCAGCAATGACGTGACCCAATTCCAGAACACACGAAATAGGTTAGTTCAAAACAAACCTGTTGCTGATCATGTAAAAAACAGGCACATCGGAAGCTGGCCACCATGTCGATAAGCCACAACGGAAGCCAGGTGATAGGGTTCGAACTGCGATTTGATGTTGTAACACTCGGCTCTTGCAGAAATGGAATTCTCAACGTACACAACGTCAAACGACCTCCGTACGTTATGAAACACCCTGCATGTATGTTAACATTATTAATCATTATTAAATGGATATTACTTCTCTTTTCAAATTTTGCAACTTGAATAGGTACATAGTTAAAACTGAAATGCAAACTTGAAAAGACACAAAACAAACAACAAATTAAAAAACCAATAATTGACACAATATTAGTAACATAATGTGTAAAAACATATTTGTATAGTTTACGAGAAATAATTAGAATAAAAGTTGTGAAACAACTCAATTTATCAACTCGGACATTAACCTTAATAATAAACGGGTCACCTGGATACGGTGCAGAAGTCTGCAATCATCATATCCTAAACAACAATGTCAAATAGCTCTGACATCACGGGCTCGTGGCGTTAGCTAAAGAAGGCGATTATGGCTGCTGACGTAGCTGTGTGTACAGATATTAACTGAATGTTGATTGCAATTATCAATTATAATTGAGCTTTTTTTAATAGACAATTTATTTACTGGCTTCGTTAGTGGTGGTGTGTGATAGTGATTTACTCAGTATTGTACAAATAAACGTTACAGGTGGTTGTATAACAAGTTAGTGCAGTTATCCATTTTCACTGCGTTGCGATTTGCTAACGTCTCAAAACAGTTGCCAGTGAATAAAAATTGTTAATATTAGTTTATTGCAATTATAAACTATATATGTGCAACTGTTTGTAGATGAATATTTTTATCATTATAAGTGTTGTTTTCAGGAGTAACTACACAAATATGAATAAAGTGCAGCATGTGTGTAGCTTCCCTAAAAACGAATCTTTATGCCAACAATGGATTAATGCCATACCAAGGGCAGATCTTGCTCAATTAAAACAAAATTTTGCAATTTCGTTTTTCTTATGGGCAATACCAACCCAATTTCCCAATTGTCCAAATTATTTCTCAAAACCCTCAAGTATTGATGAAACATTCATGTTAATTGAATGTGAAAATCTTGTTAAAGCAGATGAAGCAATAAAAAAAATTAGCACATCACAAGTTAATTTCTTAGCATAATTATGACAATCTACTCAGTATTCTAAAATCACTACAAATTCCAGAAGGTTAGTTCAAAATTATTGACAAAAAAAAGTTTAAATATTTAAATTAATATACAGGATGACTCAAAAAGAATGCCGCATCCATTGGTCATAGATTCATTGGGTAATATTAAACGAATTAAACCTGATATACCTTAGTAAAAAGTCTCTCCAGTAGAAGTTATAAAGCCTTGAATTTCAATATTTCTTTTTATGTTAATTTTCGCAAATGTAAAGATATCGATTTCAACTTACTTAATATTACGTGCTACACTAACGGAAATATTTTTGTAAACTTCACCTATCTTTACAATAAGTATGGTTGGTTTGAGTACGAGCGTTAGAGAGTACTTAAATAGCCGTAGCAATTCAGTAAAACCACTTTTGTAATGCGTTTCGTATACTATTTTATCGCATTTCATGTGGAAATTTGAAATATTCGATTTTTATATAAAAGTGACATTAAATGTCAAAACATAACTAATCATAGCAGAACTCGTTTTTATGTAGGTACTAAAGTACAATAAGCAGCTCCAGTTGATGTTATGCATTTGGCAGTACTGAAGTGTATTGTTGGTGGCACTGTAAGTCTATGTCATATTCGAGGTAAGCAGGTTAGGTTTTGCGTTATTCTGTGTCAAAACTGCCGCAAAACCTAACCTGCTAACCTCGAATTTGACATAGACTTACAGTGTCACTAATAATACATTTCAGTATTGCCAAACGTAAAACGAATCGTCTTTGCTATGCTGTAATGGTTGCTATAGCACAAAGTACCACATTACTAAACGATTTTGCATGTAGAAATGTAGTACACTACCATATGAAATGCGATCAAATCAATTAATGACGTTGGTGACATATACTTTTCTTTTACGTTTACGAAAATGCCGCGACATAACTAAATCTCCAATGATGAAATGTTTCTTATTTCGCGGAAATTTTGTAATTTAAAAGTACCTTCTTTTTAATTCCCTATTCAGATAAATTCAAATTTAAAGTCAAGTCGAGATTATGAAAACGTTACCATTAGTGCACTACATAATAGTATGTGCATCAAGTTGAAATCGATATCTTTACATTGTGGAAATTAATATAAAACGAAAAAATGAACTTCAAGGCTTTATAACTTCTTACTGGAGGAACTTTATACAAAGGCATATTGGGTTTAATCGGTTTATTTATACCATAAGGAATCTATCACCAATTGGCGTCCCATTCTTTTTGAGACACCCATATACCTCAGGGCGCGTAGTAACTTACTCTGTTATAAATAATATGAATTATAACATAGATATAGGGAAGAGAATGTAAAGCTTAACGTGATATTTGTGGTTGAATTTAAAAAAAATATATTTTTTTAATATTTGACTCTATATTCTAGATTACCACTCGTTCATCTGCTTCAATATTCAATATAGACCTCAATGCTTTAGTTACAGCTGTTCAACTATTTACAGATTCTCTTTTCAAGTTTCTGTATAGTTGATGCCTATGAAATTCAGGCTTTTGAAGAGCGTGTTCCCTTATGTTTGTTGCAAATTGACTTTTGCTAATTGAAATCCCGTGTGGGGTTGCTGGTCCTCCATCAAGCGCCTCCCCAGGTGGCGGATAGGGGAATGCTCACCAGATATGGTGGGTACCGGGGAAATAAAATACCCGGGGCGGACCAAAACCAGCAAGAAAAACAAATACACCAACTAACTACCGGTTGTCCGAAAGATTGTCGGGATAAACAATCCACTCTTGTTGGCCAACGGCTTCGGGCGGATGAGCCAATAAGAGCAGGGCACTCTCGGCTCAAAAAGCGGAAGAACTAAAAACAATTTTTGGTCAACGGTATAAGGATGTGCAAGCTATACCAGGACAGGCAGCACATTAAAGATCCATATGGATAAGTCCTAGTCAATCAATCATGGCAATGCTCAGTACTTATTCGAATTCCGGAGTTTCGAGTCCTCCAATCGGATCTCCGGGGAAGACAGTTTTGAGCGGATCCATAAATGTAAAACTAAAATACAGAGCCAAAATACAAATATGTACGTCGAACGTCAAGACGATGGCAAAAGCAGGAAAGATCCAAAATGCAATACAAGAAATGAGAAGAATACATATAGAGATCATGGGAGTGTGTGAACTGAGATGACCAAACTCAGGAGAGATAAAAGTAGATGACCACACAGTTTTCTACTCGGGAACAACCAATGGAGTCCATGAACATGGAGTTGGAGTTATAGTATCTCCTAACGTAGCCAAATGCATAACAAACTTTATTCCCATATGGGAGAGGGCTATGCTACTTCAAGTCAATGTCAGCCTAATCAATATCAACATCTTGCAGTTTAAGCCCCAACCACAGATAAACAGAAGAACAGGTCATTAGGCTCTACCATTCTATAAACACTATCATTGATATACCTAAACATGAGCTTCTCATTGTAATGGGGGACTTCAACGCAATAAGAGCAGGGAGCAAGTCTCATCACATGGGAGAACATGGCCTAGGGGAAAGAAATAAGCGAGGAGACCTACTAGAGACATTCGCAGAGAGCAGCGACCTAGTAGTCATGAACACATTCTTCAAACTCCCACCTAGAAAACTGTATACGTGAAAATCACCTCAAGACAAACTAGGAAGTATAGTGCGAAACCAAATTGATTATCTGCTCGTGAATAGAAGATTCCGAACAGTTGCACATCTGTCAAAACCTACCCTTGTAATACTACCCTTTCCCTTGAGCGTTTATTACAATTAAAATTAAATAGATATCTACCCTTGCTTATTTAGAAGAAGTAGTATCAAGAATACTTTATCAAACACTTACCTTTCTACTTATTGAAGTATTTCCAAATGACATCTCTCACCAATGAAAATACGACTTTTGAAATTATGTCATTTGATTTAAGTAAAATTTACCTCGACTAGACAGTTTTCAAGCATTGAGACTCTATTTCTTCCTCAGCTGAATGAGTTAATGTTAAAATTGTTAATCTTCTTATTGTTGAAGAGTGAATTATATAGAATATTAACTAATTGACTTTTTTAATCAATTACACTCTCTTTAGTACCTTCAAATGAATCTTCTTATTCAGTTAGTTAGTATAGTATAAGATTGGTTTGACCAGGGCCGGCGGTTGACGTGGGTAGTATGGGTAGTACTACCCACTCGAAAATATCCGTGTGGGTAATTACCGACTCGAAACTTTCGAACAAAACCTAAAATTTAAAATTGGGGGTGGGTTCTTTCTCAGGGAAAATGAACATTATATGAAAATCGTTCCCGAATTCGTGCGTTTTCTGAGATTAATAATAACAGTACCGAGATGTTCTTGTTCTAACGAAAGAAGTTTTTCAGTTTTGCGTCGAATAAACAATTATTTAAGATCGGCTATGGCACAGAATCGGCTAAACCACGTTGCTATTTTGCATTCCTACCCGGATTCAGTTGATGTGCTCGATTTAGAAACTTTAATGGATGAATTTATTGTCCATAATAGAAAACGAACGTCCTTGTTTCGCCCTACGAAAATGATTTATTAAAATCACTTGGAACTACCCCCTCCCCCCCCCCCCACCTTACTACCCACTCGGGCTAAAACTGCGACGCCGGTCCTGGGTTTGACATTACAGTCAATCAACTAAATGTTGTCAAATTATTTAATCAAATGTTCTTAGATTTCCAAACTTGATATTATAATTAATTACAGATACCCTAATCCAAAATATGTTAATTTCTTTATTAAAATTTGAATTACAGCTGTTCTTGTGATTGTAAAAGTATAAAATAGATAATATGACTAATTGGAATTAGGAATACCCGAAAGTGTTCTGCTTTCCTCACAGAGATCATCCATCTTACATATTTAGAGAATAAAATCTGCTAATATAAAATTGTTTTTTTCAAGTCAATACATGTAATTAAAAATTATTTATTTAGAAAATCTAACGTTTCGCTAAAACTAGGTTAGCTACCTCAGAGAAAAACGTTGGTATAACAATGTAGGACAAAAGGACGTTTACAAGTTTGATCTGTCTTTCAAAATGTATGAGTGTTCGGATGGTAACATCTTTTGTTGATACGATTTCGTTAATAAAATTGTCTTTAGCTTCCAAAATTTTAGAATTTTACTGGAATTTTATGATATTGTTGATTATTTGGATAAGTAACCATGTTTTGATTTATTGTGTTGTTTTATGGGTAATTTTTATTTTCCTTTCCTTTTTCTATGTATCCATCCCTAATGCTGGCTGTTATTTTTTTCTTTGGCTATACTTCCTTCATTTTAGTAAGTTTAAGAGGGTGATCAGATTTAAAAAATCTGTCTTTATACTTTTTCAGTACTTTTGATAAAGAATGTGCGATAAAAAGGTTTAAGGGTTGGAATACAATAGTATTTCCTTTTTGGATTGGTTATAAGGTGATCGTTGTAATACAGTTTTTTCCCAAAACTTTTCTATTTGTAATTCTTTGGAATTCAGATTAATTCCGATTTTCTCTCTATTTCCTTTGTATTTTCTTTAATGGTATTTTAAAATTTTATTGAAGGTGCAATCCTTCTCTAGATCGTCTATCTCTGAATTTATTGTGCCGCATGAATGAAACGATAACAGATTGTTTAGATGTGTTTAAAGTCTGTTTTTTTATTTCCTTTATATTTTCTTTAATAGTATTTTAAAATTTTATTGAATGGTGTAATCCTTTGCCAGATCGCCACGACCCTGAATTTATTGTGCCGCATGAATAAACCGATAAAATCAATTGTTTAGATGTGTTTAAAGTCTGTTTTTTTTCCTATTTTTCCGTCTTCTAGTAATTATTAGTAAGTGCCATTGTTTATTTGTAAGTTTATTAACACTTTGGAATTTCCGTTTTGGAAGATTTGTAGGTTATGCTTTTTTTATATTTTATCTTGTTTGGTTATTCGGCAGTTTTCCTTTGATACTGTAAAGTATATTTTCTTAATTTTTAATTTTTACTAACGTTTGATGCACATGTTAGATTAATTTAGTGTTCATCATGTACATGTACATACTAACCTTCTTTGAAGACTCGCTTGTACCTAAGTGCATTTTCTATCAGCTTCTAACTGAATAACAGCCTGTAAACACCTCCTTTGGGTTGTTCACGACCAAAATAGCTCGTTGAAGCTCTCTGCCCCTGAATATTTGACTCTATCGTAGCACAGCATGCCACAAACACAAACACTTTCACCTTTTTACCGGTTGAAGCAATAATTTGCCACTTCAAATGAGTTCAAACAATCTTGAAGTTCTACTCTGAATAATAGTTGTGACCTTTGGTCAAATTGGATTGTTCTTCAGTGGTGTAAGCATGGACATGGGCAGCAGAAGGAGTGGGCTGCAAGGGAAGCAACTACAAACAATATAGAGAAATGGGAATTCCTTTCGAAGAGAATAATGCTCATGCAAATAAAAATAACAACGTCCCACTCCGTAACAATTATAATTGCATATGGGCCAAACGACTGTGAGAAAGCGGAAATAAAAACCAAGCTTTGGGAGCTGCTAGAAGAAACATTAGAAAAGTTCAAAGGAGAAATAGTGATCCTCGGAGATCTGAACGGTAGAGTAGGAAATAAAGCGCAGAGACACAACAATGTAATTGGTACGTATGGAGAAGCAGCGGAGAACAACAACGGTACGAGACTGATTGAGTTTTGCATAGACAATGACATGTTAATCGCAAACACCTTTTACAAACACAAAGAAATCCATAAATATACCCGTTGGGAAGCAAGCAAAGGAGAAAAGTCGGTAATAGACGATGTAATAATACAAAGAACCAGTAAAGGTAAAGTTAAAGATGTCAGAGTTAAAATAAGGCACAAATTGAGCACCGACCATTTCTTATTGGTGATGGAAATGAAACGAGACGAAATCACAAAAGAGAGTAACTGCTACAAAGGAAAGAAACCCCCTCCAAAAATCAACTCGAGTAAATTACGAAACAGGGAAACGCAGCGGAAGTTCAGCGACGAAGTGAAGCAGAAAAGTCAAACAGGCATCGTCGAACAAGACTTAGAAGCAGCATGGAAATGCTTCAAGGAACTAATCCTAACAGCAGCGGAAAAAGTGTGCGGCACCTCAAGGAGTGAGGGCAAGAGAAAGCAAACCAGCTGATGGAACGAAGACATCAAAAACGAAGTGAAAAAGAAGAAAGAACGCTGGAAGAAGTACCTGCAAAATAAAAGCAAAGATGATTACGAACGGTACAAAGAACAAAGGAAATACACGAAACTTTTAGTAGCACAAGCAAAAATAGCAGAGCGGGAACACTTTGGACTGGAAACGGAGAACACCTTCAAAGGTAACCAGAAGCGCTTCTTCAAAATGATTAGAGGACTGAGGGGAAACAAGAAAAACCCGCTGCGACAATTAAAAGACAAAAACGTTGAGATCCTCTCAAGAGAGGAGGACAAAATTAGAAGATGGAGAGAGTACTTTGAGGAATTACTGGGGGGGACACAGCGACACCTGGTGCAAGAGCAACCTGAGGAAGCAATATGGGACGAAGGAGAGCCACAGGAAGAGGAGACTAGCTTAAGGGAAGTGGAGGAAGCAATTAAAAGATTGAAGGAGTTTAAAGCTGCAGGACATTACAAACTAAAACCAGAAATGATAAAATACATGGGTGAGGCAGGGGTGCAGCAATTACACACAATTATTCAACTAGCTTGGAAATAAAAAAGAATACCAAAACAATGAGAGATAGCAATTATCCTACCATTACATAAAAAGGGGGATAGCAGATGCTGGGAGAATTACCGAGGGATTGCATTATTGAGTGTTCCCAGAAAAGTTTATAAGCGTATACTTGAGCAGAGACTGCGAAAATCTATCGATATAAAAATAGCAGAAGCCCAAAGTGGCTTTGGAGGTAGTAGAAGTACGCAAGACGCTATTTTTGGGCTAAAACAAACGATAGAAAAGAAATTAACATACGGAAAAGACCTCTATGTCTGTTTCGTGGACCTTGTAAAAGCGTTCGACTCAGTGCCCAAAGACCAAATATGGGAAGCCTTGAAGAAGAAAGGAATAGAGGGAAATTTAATCCAAGCTATCAAAAGTATCTACAACAATACGAGAAATTAGGTAAGAACTAGCAATGAAAATTCAAAAGAGTTCACCACTCGCGAAGGCGTCCGACAGGGTGGAGTAATAAGCCCTCTCTTGTTTATCGCCCTACTTGATGAAATAACAAAAGAAGTAGACGACCAAACACAAGGAACACATATCTTCTTCTTCTTCTTCTTCTCAGCTATTTGCTGTCCACTGCAGGACATAAGCCTCTTCTAATATCTTCCACGCTTTTCTGTCGTGAGCTGTTTGCTGCCAATGTGTACCTGCTGTTCTCCTTACATCGTCCAGCCATCTTTTTGGTGGTCTACCGATGCCCCTTTTTGTTTCCCTAGGGCGCCACTGTATTAACTTTTTCGACCATTTGCTGTTATCTTGCCTTGCTACATGCCCAACCCATTGCCAACACATATAGGGTACCGAAATTTGATACCCATTAGGGTGACAGAATTTCTGTTTGCGGATGACATAGCAATAATAGCCAGTTCGGAAAGGGAACTGCAGAGAAAGGTAGAAATTTGGCACCAGGCTTTTGCTAAAAGAAACATGTCAATCAGCAAAGAGAAGACGGTAGTAATGCACGCGTAAAAGACCCCTAGAACTATCCATATAACACTTGACAACGAAGAATTAAAACCAGTGGAAACTTTCCAATACCTAGGAACCACAATTAGTAGCAACGGAGGGAATGAACAGGAAATAAATAACAGGATACAAGCAGCAACAAAAATATACTATGCTCTGAACAAAGAAATAATATCCAAGAAGGAAATCTCCAAGAAAGCAAAAATTAGAGTATACAGTGATATCTACCTCCCTTCCCTCACGTACAGCAGCGAATCATGGGTATTAAGTAAAAGGCAAAAGCAAAGATTACAAGCGTACAAAATGCGTGTGCTGAGAAGAATTGAAGGAGTAACCAAGTGGGACCGACTAAGAAACTCCGAAATCAGAAGAAGGCTGCAGATAAAACCGCTCGAAAGGAAAATTGAAACAAACCAACTGAGGTGGTTAAGACATCTGTTTAGAATGCCAAATGAGAGAGAATTAAAAAAGATCTGGGAAGCAAAGCCAGAGGGAAGAAAACCCAGAGGTCGCCCCAATATGACGTGGAACAAGAAAATGGCAGAGATTGTTGATAAAAGAAAACTAAAATGGAGGGAAGCAAAGGAGACTGCAAAGAACAGAAAGAAGTGGGAAAAAATGTGCAAAAGTGACAAATAAAAGTGTAAGCAAACGTGCATTAATAGTGACTTGAAATGACATAGAGTAGAAATTGTCAGAGTGTGTAAAACTCCTCAACACCGTGTCCGACGGCAAATGAGAAGATGAGAAGAAAAAGATCGTGAAGAAGGCTATTTTGCTATCACGTATCAAATATACAAATATTACTTTCACAATTAAAGGAAATATAGCCCTTTAACGTGATTATTTTAAACGTAGATTATTATTTTCAAGATACTTTTTCACTTGAAATAAACAACTCTCTGGTTGCCTATTGCTACTACCACCAGTTATATACACACAACTGTTATCACATGATACCCATTAGATATCTGGATATTATTATTGAATTAATTAAGCATCCACACAGCATGCCGCATTACACCCTGGAGATGACATCGAGTCTGACCACGTACCACCCGTCGGTGCGTTCAAAATAAGGATGAAGAGAGTACGGAAGAAAATCCCCAAAGTGTACAATATGAGACTACTGAAAGAACCCGAAACAAAAAAGAAAGTCGAACTAAAACTGAATGCACAAATCAATGATAGGGAGGAACAACTGGAAACCGAACAGACAATTAACAAGCTACAAAAAACTGTCGAAAGTATACGGGAAGATTACCTTAAAGCAGACAAGACCAACAAGAAACATCATGGATGAGCAACAAAATAATGGAAATGATGGAGAGGAGAAAATGCAAAAAAGATCCAGAAAAGTACAGAACAATAAGGAATGCCATCAGAAACAAAATAAGAGAAGCTAAGGAAAAAGAAGCGGCAGAAAAGTGTGATGAAATCGAAGATCTACAAAAGAAACACGACAGTTACAACTTGCATCGAAAAGTTAAAGAACTTACCGGCAATTTCAAAGACAAACAACGAGGAAATATTACAGACTCAGAAGGAACAATTATCGTTGACAAACAAACCAAAATCAACACCTGGAAAGAGTATCTAGAAAAACTGTTCGAAGACCATAGAGGAGAACACTTTGAGATGGAGGAGAATCTAAGCGGACCAGACATCTTGCGAGAAGAAGTACAAACAGCCATTGCATAACTAAAAGAAGGTAAAGCACCCGGCCCGGATAACATCCAAACAGAACTGCTCAAACTATTTGCTGAAAGAACAATTACGCTCATCATAAAATTGTTCAACAATATTTTCGACATCGGAAAAATTCCATCAGAATGGCTGAAATCTGAATTTGTTGCGATCCCAAAGAAAACAAGGGCAAAGAAATGTGAAGAGTATCGCACAATAAGCCTCATGAGCCATCTCTTAAAAGTATTCCTTAAAATCATCCACAAGAGAATATACAGCGTATGTGAGAGGCAAATATCCCCGAACCAATTCGGCTTCATAAAGGCGGTCGGCACTAGAGAAGGGCTGTTTGCAGTGCAAGTCTTGTTTCAAAGATGCCGAGACATGAACTGCGATGTATATGCATGCCTGCCTGATTGATTATCAGAAGGCATTTGACCGAGTAAAACACGAAATGATGGTCAAAATACTGAAAGAGACAGACATCAACAACAAAGACCTATGAATAATTGGAAGCCTCTATTGGAACCAGATCGCTAACCTTAGAGTAGAAGGAGAACACACAGAATTCGTACAAATAAAGCGAGGAGTCCGACAGGGCTGCATACTTTCACCTATTATCTTCAAACTCTACTCAGAACGCATCTTCAATGAAGCCCTAGACGACATGGACAAGAGAACTCTGATAAACGGACTCCGGCTAAAGAACATCAGATACACCGATGATACTATTGTCTTTGCTGACAATCTTGAAGACTTACAAGCCTTGATGAACAAAATCACCCATCACAGCAGTCAATACGGCCTTGACGTCAATGTAAATAAAACCGAACTCATGATAATCAGCAAAAAGAAAATCATAGGGAGCCGCCTATTCATAAACCAAGCTGCTATCGAAAGAGTTCATCACTACAACTACCTGGGAACCTTCATTAATGAGGTCTGGAATAACGCACAAGAAATAAAAGCACGAATAGGAAAAGCCAGATCAACCTTCAAGCGCATGAGCGCCTTCTTTAAAGGTCATAACCTCACCCTTGACATAAAAGTAAGACTCCTGCGATGCTACGTCTTTTCCACTCTCCTTTATGGTGCAGAATCCTGGACACTCAATGAAACTACAACTAAAAAACTCAACGCTTTCGAAATGTGGCTGTACAGGAGATTCCTGAAAATTCCTTGGACGGCAAAAGTGACAAACGTGGAAGTTCTAGGAAGAATAAAAAAAGACCTAGAACTTATGAACACAATTAAAGCCCTCAAACTAGGATAACTAGGTCACATCATGCGAAACGAAGGAAGATACGCTCTGCTGCAGGCAAGCCTACAAGGAAAAATCTTTGGAAGAAGAGGATCAGGAAGACGAAGGATATTATGGCTCAAGAATCTCAGCACCTGGTTCAACAAAACATCCCCAGAACTCTTCCGGATTGCTACAGACAGAGTCAGAATTGCCATGATGATCGCCAACATTCGCAACGGACTGGCACTCTAAGAAGAAGAAGAATTGAAGTACATATATAACTTGATAAATGCGATTTGTTTTAGTATTAAAATGAATGGGGTTTATGAAACAAACACAGTAAACATATACACATTGAATACACAGTCAAAATAGTAAAATACAGCAACACAAACACATGCGAGGGCCCCCTAGGAATAAAAATAATACAAGAAACGAAAAGAGAACTCGGGTCCTAAAGTACTTCAACTTGCTAGTTAGATATAAGTCAGCATGATTATTGTTAATACCACAGCCCCGAACCCTGTTCAGACATAAACATGGAATGGATATTGTTAATTTGACAAAATTAAGGTGCAAGCCTGTAACGCTAGCTCCCGTTTGAATCCGATTAATTCAATATTAAATAATATTTGCTGATTTAAACGTCGCCGACCTCTAGCGTTATCAAGAACCCGGCGTGTCCCAGCAAGATAAGATAGCGCAGCCCGTGAAAACAGCGCAAACAAAGTGATGACGCGCGCCGTTTCTCCCCACCTAACAGCATTTCAAGACCTATAAAACTAGTTGCAGAGTGTATTTCAAGAGAGATTCCCCAGAGATTTCCCAGAGATACCTGATACTCCTCCAGCAAACACCTAGTTCCCAAATCCTTCATCCTGCCCCATCCAGAGAGTTCCTCCGTCAACTCTACCAGTACCTGGGGATCCGTTCCGAAGCTGAGTTTAAGTTAGTGGTTTCACAGAAACGCCTGACACTCGGCAATATTTTCCCGAAAGCTCCTGATAAGCCGAGTTTAAGTTAGTGGTTTCACAGAAACGCCTGACACTCAGCAATATTTTCCCGAACCTTCCGAAGCCGAGTTCAAGTTAGTGGTTTCCCAGAGAAACGCCTGACACTCAGCAATATTTTCCTTGTAAAAATCCTACACCGAAAACCGCTTGTAATTCAGTAATAATTAACTTGCATTTTAAATTCACCGCCGTGCTAATCAAGCAGAATTAAAAGTTGCAAGCTACCTAAGTAGAATTTACCTGAATTAATCCGTGAGAATTGTAGCGGCCGTTTTGCTTGAGAACTCTGTGGGCTGCACTTATAGCTTCGCCATGGAATTCACCTGGAGGTTTTGAGTTAGTTAACCTCAAAAACTCACGCCGACACGGAGTTTCGTTCTCCAAGCGAAGCCCCGTCGTGCGGCGAATTCCTCGAAGTATTTCACCACCGAACTGTAGTTACACGTTTAGGGTGAAAACCCGCATTAGCAGTTTTAATTGTTGTTTGTTTACAGAAATCGGGAACCGCAAATCGGCGAAATTTGACAGGCTGCCCGGCGTTGCATTCAGCGCGCAGCTCGTCCCGAAGAGCTACGAAGTTGCGGGCCGGCCGATCAAGACGTCACCAAACGAATCGTGCACGAGGCCCCGCCCGCGAGATCCAGGAAGCCGCTACTGTCCGTGGAATCCGCAGCCGCTTGAACCAGGAAGCCGCGATTTTATACTATCGTTAATTTGAGCAATTTACATCTCGTTTAATTCAGTACACAACAATTTGCTTATGTATGATAGATATATAAAATAAATGTTATACAGGATACTCCATTAGTGTGTTTTGCTTATTTATGGTATATCTGAGCTAACGTTTGAACCTATCTCCGATCTAATGAGCTAACCCGTGGTAAATAAAATATTACAACCCCTATAAGCAGGGGCGGATATTACATGGCGCGTTCGAGCAGGAACGTGAACTCAGATATATGTACATAAATTGGCAAACACACACCTGCAGCTCCAGATGGCGCCCGAGCCCGGTAAACTCTAAAAATACCGAACCAGTAAATTTTGTTGTAATTTGAATAATGCACAAAACCTGTTTCAGCCTAGCCGTCCAGGGGAATCTACCAGAGCCCAGAAACCGAAATGTTCCAGTCTAGAATTCCCAGATCCCCGTCCAGGTCCTGTCCGTTCCAGATAAGATGCTTCCGAGATCCCGTCCAGTCCAGAAAATCCTTCTCCTACCCTCCGGGGCCAGCAGCTTCACTGCTGGTACGGGATTTTGCGTCCCCGAGGTGCCTTAGCTAAATTGCCGACAATATTACGGACCGCCCGCGTAGTACCGTCTTCCGAAATTCCAGAAGGAATCCGTAGTCCGCAGTCCGTCCGAGACAATCCCGATGTCTCGTCCGTAGAATCCGTAGTCCGCAGTCCGCCTGAAAGACAATCCTGATGTCTCGTCCGCCGGAATATCTGCAGGTGTAAGCACCTGGTGCGCCTGTAAATTAATGAATGTAAATGTACATGATTGCCGAATGCGAGTTTGAATGCCGCCCTAATTAGTGAGAATGGTAGAATGCCAGAATGTTTGCTGGTGCTATCCCGAATGTTATTCTCCTTTTGAAGCGTGCTCCCTTGTCCCCGTGAACCCGGATTGTGGCAGGAGATAGTAGACGATTAGTCGAAGCTTGAAGGAGAGAATGTGTTTTCCGTACCAGAATACCGTCCAGAGAGCGTATTTTAGAATGCGTCCCAGAGCGATCCTGCGCACCGTTTTTTTTGAAATTGTATGCTGGTCTCCGCAGCCTCTACAATTTCCCGAGTAATTGTGTGAGAATGTCTGAGTATAGGTTATCCTGAAACCTAGATGTTTCACACGCTGAGAGAATCCCGGAATAATTGAAGGTCGAAACCGCGACTGTACCGGCTCCAGTATTTATTTATAGGTTATCCTGAAACCTAGATGTTTTACACGCTGAGAGAATCCCGGAATAATTTAAGGTCGAAACCGCGACTGCACCGGCTCCAGTATTTATAGGTTATCCTGAAACCTATACGTTTTCGCACGCTGAGAGAATCCCGGAATAAATGAAGGTCGAAACCGCGACTGTACCGGCTCCAGTATTTAAATGGTGAAAGTTTGAACGTTGGCCGAATTGCAAACTGAAACCGCAGTTTTGCAACCGCCTGCAACATAAGTTTGTGTGCACTCCTTGAATGTGGCATTTCGCCCCAGTGCCTGTAAGAAGCGCGCGTTCACTCCGTCGAGTGCACATTTTTGTGCAATAGAATGCACCCCATGAAATGGCATCCAGGCCATTACTAGGAAAACATTATTCCTGAATGTATGATATCCTGAAGGACCTGTAGGTCGAAACCGCGACGCCGCCGTGTCCTGAAGAGTGCATGTGTATCGCATATGCATATTTCTCCGCCGACAGAATATAGGTTGAAACCGCAACCTCTGTATTCGACTAGGCCAGAATTTAGAGTACAAATTGTACTCATCCTGTATATAGTTTCGAAAGAAACACCCGTTAAAATTGTACTCATCCTGTATATAGTTTCGAAAGAAACACCCGTTAAAATTGTACTCATCCTGTATATAGTTTCGAAAGAAACACCCGTTAAAATTGTACTCATACTGTATATAGTTTCGAAAGAAACACCCGTTAAAATTGTACTCATCCTGTATATAGTTTCTGAAGATTACAATTTTACTCACCCTGTATATAGTTTCCGAAGATTTAAATTTTACTCACCCTGTATATAGTTTCCGAAGATTAAAATTTTACTCATCCCGTATATAGTTCCCGATTATCCCGAAAAAACGCCTGTTAAAATCTAGCACCCTCGCGTTTCCCAGTTTGAATGTTTTCTGTGTTATCCCTGCATTGTTTTGAGAACCCCCTTGAAGGAGGTGCCCACCGAATTCCCGTTTCCTCCGAAGGGACCGGCATATGTAACGCTAGCTCCCGTTTGAATCCGATTAATTCAATATTAAATAATATTTGCTGATTTAAACGTCGCCGACCTCTAGCGTTATCAAGAACCCGGCGCACAGTGGTCCAGAATCGTAAAAACGTGATCGAAAATCAATTTTTCAACTATATTTTAAAAAGCTGAAAATTTTGTCTAGTATTGTTTTAAAAGTGTACCATCATCTGAGAGACTTATGACTTATTTTGAAGTTGCATTAATTTGTAGCACGCCTTTAAAGTCGCTGAAAAACAGACTATTTGCGAAGAGAAAGTTATGCGCCAAATAGAGGTTTTTGTCAGACTAATACTAGCTATTACAAAACACATTAGGACAAATTGAGATAGGTAGTCATATTAAGCATTCTTTGAACTACAATATGCAGAAATTACTTGCATTTTATTTTATACCTAGAGTTCTGTAGCAATTAATATTATAATACTAGTTTTACAACAAATATTTGGATAAAAATAGTTCTACGACACGGAAGAATTCCGAAGAATTCATTAAATGAGGTTTATCAGGTAGCATAAGGATAGGGGTAGGTAATTACAAAAGCTTGGTTTGCGTTTTTTTGCGTTTTGGGAAATATTAATTTTTTTCGACTGCCAGTACCGTGCGTTAGCATCAGATCCAAGGTGCAAAGATTTAAATCAACTTGATTTAAATCAAGATTTACATCATGATTTAAATCATCCGATTTAATTGTCATTGGCGCCTATTATTTTGACGAGAACTGCACATTATTGCATACATAATACACAGCAGGGAAGCATTTTCTGATTCCGACAACTGAAGATTTTTTTTTGTTTTTAGACACACAAACGGCCCTTTTCAGGGCCATCAACCGATATGACAAAGAATTTCTCCTAATTCGTCATCAGAGATAACAAACAAAAAAATATAATATATATATTATATATATTTTGGATTTCTTATTAATTATTAATTTTTTCAAAGTTTTTGAAGGTAATTTTTGATATTTTTTTACGGATTATACCGTATCCATCACCATTCACTATTAAATTAGACGAATACTACACTGTAGTGACCGCAAAAAGTAAATATAATTTTTTTATTACTACATATATGACATACGTCTATTTAAATTTTATTTACACAACATTTGGAAATCTGCATTTTAAGTAACGTAAGGTCTGGAAACACCTGATATAAATTTTTATTTTGTGTTGTTGCTTAAGGGTAGTTTTTTATTTTTAAATTGCTTATGGCCGCAAACTAACCAAAACCAAACACTAAACAATGTTTAACTCTAATGTAAAAAAAAATTGTTTTGCATACTAACTTATTATATTCCAGAGGGTTTATATTTATTATACAACCACAATTTTGCAATATTTTATTTTTGTGTACTTAACAAGATGTGCAAATGTTCATTTCAACTGTTGTATGTCTACAAATACATGTAATTTTTTTTAATCTTTTATGTTGTTTTTTAAGGGTGTTTTTTTTTAAATATTTTAAACCTGCTATTAACATAACATTAACAAATACACAATATTTTAAAATATAAATTTTTTATTAAAAAACAACAATATTTTTCCACTTTCACCCCATTTTTGGGGGTTGATTTTTATCATAAAACCCAAATTGTGCATAACTTTAATTCTTTATACCAAACAGCATTCAGAAATATGCATTTCAACTGTCTTAATCTCTATAACCAATAGATATGATTTTCGATCACGTTTTTACGATTCTGGACCACTGTGCGGCGTGTCCCAGCAAGATAAGATAGCGCAGCCCGTGAAAACAGCGCAAACAAAGTGATGACGCGCGCCGTTTCTCCCCACCTAACAGCATTTCAAGACCTATAAAACTAGTTGCAGAGTGTATTTCAAGAGAGATTCCCCAGAGATTTCCCAGAGATACCTGATACTCCTCCAGCAAACACCTAGTTCCCAAATCCTTCATCCTGCCCCATCCAGAGAGTTCCTCCGTCAACTCTACCAGTACCTGGGGATCCGTTCCGAAGCTGAGTTTAAGTTAGTGGTTTCACAGAAACGCCTGACACTCGGCAATATTTTCCCGAAAGCTCCTGATAAGCCGAGTTTAAGTTAGTGGTTTCACAGAAACGCCTGACACTCAGCAATATTTTCCCGAACCTTCCGAAGCCGAGTTCAAGTTAGTGGTTTCCCAGAGAAACGCCTGACACTCAGCAATATTTTCCTTGTAAAAATCCTACACCGAAAACCGCTTGTAATTCAGTAATAATTAACTTGCATTTTAAATTCACCGCCGTGCTAATCAAGCAGAATTAAAAGTTGCAAGCTACCTAAGTAGAATTTACCTGAATTAATCCGTGAGAATTGTAGCGGCCGTTTTGCTTGAGAACTCTGTGGGCTGCACTTATAGCTTCGCCATGGAATTCACCTGGAGGTTTTGAGTTAGTTAACCTCAAAAACTCACGCCGACACGGAGTTTCGTTCTCCAAGCGAAGCCCCGTCGTGCGGCGAATTCCTCGAAGTATTTCACCACCGAACTGTAGTTACACGTTTAGGGTGAAAACCCGCATTAGCAGTTTTAATTGTTGTTTGTTTACAGAAATCGGGAACCGCAAATCGGCGAAATTTGACAGGCTGCCCGGCGTTGCATTCAGCGCGCAGCTCGTCCCGAAGAGCTACGAAGTTGCGGGCCGGCCGATCAAGACGTCACCAAACGAATCGTGCACGAGGCCCCGCCCGCGAGATCCAGGAAGCCGCTACTGTCCGTGGAATCCGCAGCCGCTTGAACCAGGAAGCCGCGATTTTATACTATCGTTAATTTGAGCAATTTACATCTCGTTTAATTCAGTACACAACAATTTGCTTATGTATGATAGATATATAAAATAAATGTTATACAGGATACTCCATTAGTGTGTTTTGCTTATTTATGGTATATCTGAGCTAACGTTTGAACCTATCTCCGATCTAATGAGCTAACCCGTGGTAAATAAAATATTACAACCCCTATAAGCAGGGGCGGATATTACAAGCCTACATGCGACGAACGTTGTCAACGTGTATAAATGTTTACAAATTGAATTACGTTGTCTTCCTCCACTTTGGTAGCGCAATCACATGGTTTTTAAAATAGTGCCACGCACAAAAACAAAACGGGTTTCACAAATTGGTAATTCACCGTGTTATTACACCTTAGAAGCGCTGGCAGCTGTGAGAGGGTTGGTATTGCCGTGAAACCTGTCCTATGCAACTGCAAGCTGATTGAAATACCCATGTGGTGTATCAAACAAAGATTGATTAACATCAGGTCAGGGCCCCACAAGTATTGTTATTTATATAAGCGACTCGCCCCGGGATCTTGGAATCTTTGATAATCGGTATACAATCAACTCAAGTTGCTAACTTTTACTCCGTATTCGCGAAATAGTCTTCAGTTGCGAGTTATTCTAAGTACCTGTACTTGAAGCTTTATAAATCCGGAATGTGGCTTAATTTTAAATTTACAACAGTACGGTACTCTATAACCTCACATCCCTATGGCAACTCTGTGAGCATTCAAACACGACCCTCGGGGTGGCAGAACTCACACACGTATGGCTTTGACCACGTTTCGTTCGTAAGCATCCCATACTCCGAATCAAAATTTTGCAACAAGGGCAGACGCTCGACTGGGGACGTAAAAAACTCGATAATTTACAACTCGTTTTTGAATGACTTGTGATGCAATCGAGAGTATTTACCAAAGCATGAACGACGCCCGGGATAATTTTTACAAGTGGCAGCGCGGCGCTGAAAGCTCTTAAGGCATGACGTAATTCGGCGATAATTGAACAATAGAGAACACGTTGGCTTTAAAAACAACTACGATATTAGAACACTCGCATACGCCCATAAATTATTTGAAAGTGTACAGGGTCGGGTTAGCTCAAGTTTTCCGGCAACGAGTGCGCTTGAACTAGATAGAAGAAATAATTTAACAAGTAATAATTGCAATAATGATTATAAATTAACTATGTTTTGCTCTTATTTTTTTTTTTGGGGTGGGCAACTGCTCCTCCCTGACTCCCTTGTGGCTACGCCCTTTATCTACCTTAGTATGTCCTTAAAAGTAGTAGCCCGAGTAAATGAAAATTTTAGTGAAAAAGTATACACTGATGCATGACAATCGAAGTTACATGGAATAATGGTATGATCTCTATGGTTGTTAAGTAGTTTAAAATTAAGTTCCATGTATTGCAATATTTGATGTTTGATTTTGTTTTTGTATATAGGTGGCAATGATAATGTAGCTCTAAATTAAATAATTATTACATAATTATAGAGCCTATGGTATATAGGGTGTTCCCCAAGGTAACTGACAAACTTACACCATGTGTTCTAGAACCATCCGCGACAGTGGATAGGAGGCCTGCACGTTCTCCTGGCCTTTTGCCGTTAGACCTTCTTTTGGGGTTGCCTTAAATCTCGTGTTTATGTTTATTTCTTAATTAAATACGTAACTTTACATTAATTAATGCTGTGACAACTCTCTAGGGATTTACTAGCAAAAAATTACAAATTGTGTAAAGGTACTACAAATGCAATTGTCTTCTTGTTGCAACAAGGTCTTCAATTCTACCTTATGATTATTAACTGCTTCTATTTACTACATACTATGTTTAAAATTGCTGTTAACAATACCTACTTAAAAGGAAGAGTTACAATATATTCATATTTACTATCATGTACCGCTATAACATATAACATAAGGTACTTAAACAGTCGCAATTACATCATTTTATGATAAAGAGATGTATTTCGTACAACATACTAAATTACTTCATCATTATTATTATAAAATTACTAGTTTACACACTCTGACATTCTTCCTCTGCTCCTAAGCTGGATCTTGTAAGTCAAAAAAGTATGTTTGCTTACAGCTTCACATCTACAAATCATTAAATATTCTCTCTTATACTATAGAACCTCATGTAGGCCTATTGCACAAATATTTTTTCTGTATTAATTTGAATCCACAAACACAGCAACATTAGAGACTTTCTTATGTATGTGACTTCATATGTAAAACTAAATTATTTTTATGTTATTTTGTAGTTACCAGCTTTTCTCATTTATGTGACCTCATATGTTTAATTAAATGACTTGTCTGTGTTGCTTTGTATTCACACAGAGAGCAACTGTATGGTTTTTCTCCTGTATGACACCTCATATGTGCAACTAAATGATATTTCTGTGTTGCTCTGTATTCACAAACAGAGCAACTGTATGGTTTTTCTCCCGTATGAGACCTTGTATGTGTAACCAGTTCACTTTTATATGTTGCTTTGTATTCACAAATAGAGCACCTGTATGGTTTTTCTCCTTTATGAGACCTCATATGTTTAATTAAATTACTTGTCTGTGTTGCTTTGTATTCACAAAGAGAGCAGCTGTATGGTTTTTCTCCTGTATGAGACCTCATATGTCTAACTAAAGAACTTTTTTCTGTTGCTTTGTATTCACAGGTAGAGCAACTGTATGGCTTTTCTCCTGTATGAGATCTCATATGTGCAACTAAATGATATTTCTGTGTTGCTCTGTATTCACAAACAGAGCAACTGTATGGTTTTTCTCCTGTATGAGATCTTGTATGTTTAACCAAATCACTTTTATATGTTGCTTTGTATTCACAAATAGAGCACCTGTATGGCTTTTCTCCTGTATGAGACATCATATGTTTAACTAAATTACTTTTATACGTTGCTTTGAATTCACAAAACGAACATTTAAATGGTTGTTCTCCTGTATGAGACCTCATATGTCTAACTAAATTAGTTTTAAGTGTTGCTTTGTATTCACAAACAGAACAACTGTATGGTCTTTCTCCTGTATGAGACCTCATATGTGCAAGTAAACGATCTTTTTGTGAAGCTTTGTATTCACAAAGAGGGCAAGTGTATGGTTTTTCTCCTGTATGAGACCTCATATGTTTAACTAAACAACTTTGCAGTGTTGTTTTGTAGCCACAAACGGAGCAATTATACGGTTTTTCTCCTGTACGAGTTCTCGTATGTGTGACTAAATTACTTTTCTTTGATGTTTGATATTGACAGGCAGAGCAACTATATGGCTTCTCTCTTCGACTATTTCCCATATCAATATTTACATCATTCTTGTGAAATGTTTTGCTTTCACAGTCTTCATTTTCTAATGTAAAGTCTTCTTGTTTAATATTCGTTTCTGTATAAATATCGATGTTATTAATACTTTCGGTGCTTTCTTGTTTGAGGTACTTCGTCTCAATCTTTGCGTTGTTATCCATGTTTTCTGATGTCAAAAATACAGTTTCTGTGTAACTACAAGAGTTATTCTCCACAGTTTCTTGTTTGATATTAATTTCTGTATAGATACCGACTTTATTAATATTTTCGATGCTTTCTGGTTTTATGTACATCATGTTCAGCGATATACAAGATGCAGTGGCTGTGGAACTACAAGTCTTACTTTCCACAGCTTCTTCTTTAATGTTCATTATGCTTGCTTACAGTTCTTCTAATCATATGTGAGTCAAAGAAAGTTGAATATCTCCAGTCCTACAACAAAAGTAAATTGTCATTAAACCATTAAGAATTTAGCAATACAGCAGCACGTAGGGTATTATTCCCATACAGGTTAATTATTAACATTATCTATAAAATTGCTCTAGAAGAAAATAGGTACTCAATTTTTGTTTAAACTGATTTTATTAGTAAATAAACAAATATGAGTAAAAAAAACATGGAGGATCATGCACACGACAGCAAAAAGAAGCCGTCATTGAGCACAACTTTTATTAATATGCAGTATAGGTTAATTATTAGCTATAATTTACCAAGGGCAGTGATAATCACCTGCAATAATTTTGACAAATAACAACACGAAAGTGCTTGCCTAGAAATAACCCTCGGCTTTGCCTCGGGTTATTTCATAAAGGCAACGCACTTGAGGGATATTATTTGTCAAAATTATAAGGATTTATGACAAGCCGCGGTGAATTCGGGAAGATAAGTTCTTAAATAAATTAGTAATTTTTCTGACAAATTAATTTGACACTTCATTATAATAATATGTTGGTGGCCCTGTAGGTCGATGTCAAATTCGAGGTTATCAGGTTAGGTTTAGCGTCAGTTTTGACACAGACTGATGGAAAACCTAACCTGCTAACCTCGAATTTACTTAGATTTGCAGTGCCAACTTGTCATAGGATACTACTGAAATTTAATTAGGTAGTTTCCATGGTGATTGAAAATCACCCTAGAGTCGTTTTCACTTCAAGTGTCATTTGATTTGTCAAACTGACTCACGTGATTAAAAATAATCAAATTGGATTGGTCTGCAATATATGTAAGAACTTATCATATCAACACATTCAAAGTTACACAAAAGTTCTTTCGTCAAGAACAGCCATTGAACTTCTGCTTGCCACTTCTACCCCGCTCTAGATCTGTCTTTCAGACATACAGCTAATTTTACTTCGCTTTATTTTTTTTTGGACTGTATCTTCACAATATTTTGTTTAGCTGTCTGTCACAATGTATTTCGTTCTTCATTCAAAATCTGTACCTATTCTTGCTTCAATATTGATAAATTTGGACATGTTCATGTATAGCTTCATTTTAACTCCCAATAGATCTTCAAATGGGGCGATTTCCATACTTCTTTGAAATGTGTTAAGGCACCTTTGTAGTGCATGTATATATCGATATCATTGATCAGGATTTTGTGCAGACCAGTATTATTATGCGGTTAATCCATTCTACTTGACTGCCGACTTTGACTTCACGATATAAGCGCCCTCCCAAAACGCAACTACAAACTCTTCCTATGCACCACACGCCACGACTTGTTAAACCTATCGCCTCGATCGGAATGTCAAGATCATGCTATCAAGATGCATTCTCCCCCGCGGAGAAAATGCGACGGTATAGCTTCCCATATATATCAGCGGAAGTCACTCACATATTTCCGGAGTGCTTTCCGATGCTAACTCTGCAGACTTACGGCGTCGCTATTCAGGGTTGTATCATGTATTGAAGCCTGTAGAACCATATGGGCAGAGCCAAGTTATCCCGAAATGACAAGGAACTAATTTCCACAAGCGGCGTTAAGAATAGAAATTAACCTAACAATCTGTACTCAACTTCCTTCGTATTCGCGGTCTTGGTTGGGTGGATTCAAATAAATTTGAAAAATCCGTAGATTACTACATACATATACTTGAAGTACTTATCATCGAACAGGTACAACTCAATGGTACTACTCCTTTGGGTATACGTCCCAATTCGACTTCTTTCTTTTCCTTCTCAAAGCACACAATATTCGACCGTACTATCCAGTTTTTCTCTCAATTTGGGAATGTTGTGCTCATATTTAATTAGTTCTATCAGTTTTCGTGTAACAAAACGCCCATTTTTTATTACGTTTTTGAAGGTATCGTAGTGCATAATTGAGGGAAGGACAATAACCTCCTTGTCGCCAGCTTTTTTCATCAGTTTTCCATTTTCTATAAGATAATCTTCGCCCTTTTCTAATATTTTTTTATAACCAGTAAACATTCCACTATTTCTTCCGAATGAGTACCAAAAGCCTATTTTCCACTATCATCACTAGATACCGGCTTCATTCGCTCGGCAGACCTATGATCGGCTTTGCAATCGAACTCCTCGCCACTTTTTTCTGCGTCCGTCGTTTTGTTGTCATAAAATATACGGAATGAAATTTGTTCTCACGTTCTTTCTTCTGAAAAAATACTGCTCCATTCTAGCAAGCTAGCGTCTGTATGCAGCTTCGTGGTTGTTACTGGATTGTAAATGCAAAGAACTGGCACCCTTGACAACGCCTCCTGCAGCCTCACAAATGCCAATCGTTGAGCTGCTCCAAACTGAAAAGACTGGCTTTTGATTTAGTACAATGGGTATGTTATTTTGGCGTAATCCTTCACAATTTTTACACATGCTCAACCGTTGTTGGTTCTGGAAATCGTTGAACCGCTTCAATTTTTGAAGCTGAAGGCTGAACACATTCATGTTCCAAGAACTCAGCACGTTTTGGAGGAAATTACATTTTCTCAGATTAATATTTAATCACTTTTCTGCAGCAACATTCAAAGTTTCCACCATATTGTGAAATGCATCTTCTTCGTTATAACCGTGGATGATCAAATCATTCAAATGCGCAAATACTATAGACTATTGCACAGCGTAAAAGATGTCTTCATAAACATGTATTGGCCTTCTGGTATTTCCCCCTTTCTTCGGCTACTGGGGCGTGAAAGAAACAACTTTTACGATGTATCACTAAAAACACGGGGTAGTTTACTAGAAGATCTACATGGTCGGTAATTACCGGCATCGAATATCAGTTTCTCACGATATTTTTATTTAAGATCCTACAATCTATAAACACGCGATCTTTTTGCGAACGGCTGCGACTGTGCTGGCGTATTCACTTTCACTATTATATTATGTCTATCTGTACCTAACCATTCACTTATTTGATAGTTCAACATTTGCTTCTCTTTTGGAGCTATTCTACGAGGGCATGAATTCCCTGGTATTTCGTCTTTCAACAAAATGTCAGTTTCCATTGTCGTTTTGACATAAGATTTTGGGTGGTGTCTGGATAGGATAACTTCAATGCGATTTCCACATCGATCTCGTCAATATGCATGCAGATCTCTCCCAATTCTTGACGTGTCACGTCGAACTACTTGATATCTTGCTTTATAGTTTCTTCTTTAAGGCATCTGGTTATGGTATTTTCGATTGGTAGGCGTCGAATTGTAATTTCTCCTTTTCTTAGTTCTTGCCCTAAGATAAGCTCTGATGTCATTGCACCAACATGAACAACAAACTCTTGAGTTTCGTAGACATCTCCTACAGTTAATGCAGGGTGAAATACTCCAATCGGTTTCATATGCACGTTCCCAAGTTCTGTAAAAATGGTTGTAGTTTTTCTAATCGTTCGTATATATCAAACCTCATAAAATTAAATGCACATCACTTCCGGTATCAACTAGAGCACGGTATTCTGATTCATTTATATTAATCGGAATGAACATGTAGTCGGCATCTTGTATACAACTTACATTACATTTTAATACTAGCTGACCCGGCAGACGGTGTTCTGCCCAAAAATAATTTGTTTTTGTACACACATTTTCTAAATATGAGCCAAATCAGACCATAAATATCTCGACTCCAGTGCCACCTACCGGGTTAAAATTGTAAGCTATCATAAAATTTTATCGGTCCAGTATCTGCGCAGGAGATAGCGAACAAAGATACATACATACATACATACATATAAAGAAAGAAAGAGACCACCGATTTTATGGTATTGATTCCTCGTGATGAACCTGGATATTTTGAAGCAAGGCATTTAAAACATCTGGATTTTTGAGCCACATTTAAATAATGCTTTTTGATCTGTTTCGTACTAGCTTTGGGTTGCACACTTTTCGTATTGTCTTTTGAGGCATAGTTTCTAGCTTTACTTTTCTTTGAGTGCTTCCTTGCATCCCGATGTATGTTTCAAAACCCCTTTTCAACTCTGTTATTGTTCTTGCACCATATACGATGGTTTTATTGCACTCGTTATATCGTACCCCCTCTCAATGATATATTAGGTCAGAGCATCATCCTCTACTCGTCCTTGGTTTGCTATTTTCCGCATGGTATAGACGTGCATGGTAGCGGGTAGATATTCCATCACAAACCCGGTGGGTGACAGATCTACTTTAGGGCTAACGACCCTGCCTACATGAGCTCTTGATTTATCCAACATCCCTTCTCCTGGAGAATTTATTAAAGTCCCGACTCACATCCTACCAAATTCCCACTACTCCATATATTACATCCTACACCCACCCGCCAACACGGCTTGCAAGTTGCAAGCGTGGCGTTGTACTGATAACACCCCTCTATGAAATGTCAATATATATTATAGATTTAATCAAACAGAAAAGCTAACTGAGAAGAGAGTGACAAAGGACACGAAACCAGATAATAGAAAAACCTAAAGTACATTTTTTTCCTATAAAAATTTTCAAGGTCAAAGAATTTAGGGTTTATGTTGGCATAACTTGGATTCCTTTAAAAAAAATATATTTTGGTAGAATTTGTTCTAGTAACTTTTTAGAACTAAAAATTGGTGGAAAGTTTAAAATCTGGAATTAATGTTCTATGTACTTCAAAAGCTCTTGCTAATCGTTCGTAAACGTCTTCTTCTGGTATGTTAGGATGCAGATCCAACAGTTCCTCTGCACACTCCAGAAATGCTTTTTTTACATTTAATTTTAAAAGATTCCGTTTTTACGCGTTTTCAGTTTAAAAAAAGAAAAGCTGACAATTAAGTTTTAAATGTCAAAATGACACAAGTTGTTTACAGAAAAACCTGTCGAAAATAAATTTTCTAATAATTTAAAAAAAGCAGTTTTGCCAATTTTATCTTGACCTTGAAAATTTTTATAGGAAAAAAACGTACTTTAGTAAACAACCTATCTCATCGCACCAAAAGCGACACAATCTTTAATGCCTGTCTCACGACTGGCTATTTCCCATATATATGGAAACATGCACTTATT